>LBNU01027420.1:60610-71551 GCA_014162995.1 Artemisia annua | reverse complement strand
CCACTCAAGTTCTCTTAAAAGAGCTTGTTCCATTCTCACGGGGAACCGGTGTAATCTATCGACTTGTCTCTTAGAGCTAGTTGATATTGAAAAAGGAGACCCCTCCCTAGTCTCCGAATAGGATAACCAAATGTGCACTTATCGAGTCTAGAGCCAAGAGCTGCATCAAAAGATCTCATAGGAACACTTGATACTTCTACACTGGCTTTTCAACATTAAGGACACCAGTTGTAATATTTTGAGTCCTACGCAGATCTTAGCAATCTGCCAAGAACACTTATGAGGGAATATACTTAAGTATTTCCCAGTGATTGAGTGGAAACTTCTGCCAGGGTCAACATCAAACAGCCTTGACAGCAGGTCACTTCGGTAATCTCTTGTGGATTACGCTTAGTGTTTATGGTGGTGTTCCAAAAGGTCTACAGTCGTGGGGTGATCTCCAGCAACTCACCTAATCGTTGGTGTACTACGGTATGTCAGTGAAAGCTCTTTCGGGGGAATCCGATTAGTAACGGCCTTGGTAAGGATTAGAGAAAGTCTCCACACTATGCTGTTGACGATCTCGAAGTCCAAACTTGTAAGTGCTGGTAGGTTTATTACTAACCAAGTTTTATGCAGCTCAACATACCAAACTTATCATGTTCACCACCATCACTCAAATTCCACATGCTTATACCAACATCTTAGAAGGAGCCGTCAGAACCGTTCAACCATGGAGATTCACTCAACTATGATGTATGAACATGTTGGAAAGGCGTATTCCCACCAAAGACCAAGAAGTTGACGATTGATGCCGATTGCTGAAAAGATGCCGATTCATCATCTCATGCTTACACTTCAACATCAAATCTAAAGATATCATGATCAAGGAATGGGCTTCAACTATGCTTCTACAACTCTGATGTAGAAGATCATGATCCAGAAAAGTGTAAGCATGACAACACAAAGACTATCACAACATCACAAAGAGACACATCCACNGAAAAGATGCCGATTCATCATCTCATGCTTACACTTCAACATCAAATCTAAAGATATCATGATCAAGGAATGGGCTTCAACTATGCTTCTACAACTCTGATGTAGAAGATCATGATCCAGAAAAGTGTAAGCATGACAACACAAAGACTATCACAACATCACAAAGAGACACATCCACTCAAAGATGACTTGAAGCTAATTATTTGAATGATGATTGATGAGCAAAAGAGCAAAGTCAAAGATCATCCTATACATCAAAGAAGTCATCTTGAGTCGTTTATCAATGAAGAATCAACAACTACGAGCTACAAAAGAATCTACAAAGATCTCAATGCAAGAATTCAGATTTAATTTCGGGGTGACCTCCCTTAGGGGGAGATTGTTAGGAATACGATTTTTGTATAAGAAAGATTCGGTCACCCCAGATACGATTAAGCATAGTTTAGCTCGTAGTATTTATAATAGTTAGTAAAACGTAGATTAGAAGTAGTTAGTATTCGTGGAAGAAGGACGGGTCTTTACCCACTGTATACCTGATCCACAGCCCAAGTGGCAAAAACTCATGTACATATAAAAGCCCTCTCCATCCTTGAAGAGGGTAAGCCTTCTCATAATCTATTTTCTTTTTTTTTGGTTTTCTCTCAAGGCTTCACCTTTTTTCTCTCTCTAACTTTCTCTCTCTAAATTCTTCTTTTCTTTCTTACATGTAAACGAATCAAACCCTAAGATCTATACGTGTTTGTGAGCTTATTTAGTATTCTACAGATACTTGCACCGAGATCGGCTTAAGCATCGCATGTGATGTTATTTCCTAACGTGCATGGAATTAAAAAACTTTCGGGATCTCCGAGTTTCGGTGGAATTTTGTTTTTAATAATGGCTGAACATTCTTCATTGAGGAAAGCAGCAGATATCTGCTCTAACTTATTTCTGTTATAAAGAAGTTCTTTCAAAAATTTCCCATATTTGGGCATTCCAGCTAGAGCATCAACAAGGGGTATATTGAGTCTAACTTCTTTGATCATCTCAACAAACTTCTTATGACGCTCCTCCTTTCTCAATTTTCTAAGAGCTTGTGGGTATGGAATTTTTGGAGTGTACGCTTTGATTGGTTAGGTTGTTTCTTTGGTTGGTGTTTCAGGAATATCTTTCTTTTCCGTTTCAGCTTCTTCTTCACTATCATCATCGACGATTTGGGTTTCATTGTGGTTGGCTGGTGGATCGTAAGAAAGACCACTTCTCGTGAATACAGCATTGATATGCTCATTTCTGGTTGGTGGTGGACGATAAGTTTTATCATTTGATCCAGAAGGATTTGGGTTGGATTGGGTATTGCTTGGTAATGTTCCCGGTGGTTGTGAAGAAAATTGATCAGAGAGTCTACCAAATTTTTGTTCAAGATCCTGAATAGAAGCTTGATGATTTTTCTGACCCTGCTCAACTTTGGTTTTGAGATTGAAAAATTAGGTTTTAACAAATTCATTTGTGGATCATTGAGCAGTTACGAAATCTCGCATCATTTTTTCGAAATTAGTTTCTGGTTTTTTGTCAGGGTTTGGTGGAGTTGGATTTTCTACTCGTGGTTGAGAATCACGGTTGTTATCTCTTTGGCGATCTTGCCAATTTCCAAAATTTCTTCCGTAATAGTTACCACGAAAACCGCCTCCACGGTATCCTCCTTGAACATGATTGGCTTCCCCTTCTTTTGGTCCAACCATGGGTTGGTCATCACATTCGGATGAAGTGTGATTTCCTCCACAGTTATTACAACCTTCTCGCATTTCTTTCATTTCTCCTTTGATATCTTTGTATTGTGAGTCGCTTTTGGAAGTTAAGGCTTCCATCTTCTCCATGAGTTTAGAAGTATCGAAACTTTCGGCAAAAGCAACGGTTTTTCATAAGGGTTTGGTTTTGGAATCTTTTGACCAATCGAGTTTAAGAAGAACTCGATCTTCGAGCAATTGATATGCCTCGTTGGGAGTTTTATAGAGAAAAATTCCTCCGGCATCAAGAATTCCTTGAGATGTTTCATCAAGTCCATGGTAGAAGATTTGGATATTGGTTCCTCGTCCTAAACCATGTCCATGACAACTACGAAGTAAATCTTTCATACGAAGCCAAGCTTCGACAAGAGATTTATTGGGGTTTTGTGTGAAAGCATAAATTTCTCCCATGAGACGATCAAACATGGCAGGTGGAAAGAATCGGCTTACAAAAGCTTGCCTCATCTCCTCCCAAGTATTGATAGTTCCTGGGGTTAACTCGTTATACCACACTTTGGCATCTCCGGTGAGTGATGATGGGAAAAGTTTGAGTTTAATGGCGTTGACATCGGTGTCGCCATATCAAAACAGGCTGTAGATTTCTATGAATTCGGTGATGTGTTTGTGCGGATCGGCCCGCGAACGGCCATCGAATTGACGGTCTTTGATCATAGAAAGATGGTGTCCCTTCACGGTGAAGTTGTCACCAAGGTTAATAGCAACAATAGCAGCTCCGGGAGTGGGTGCTACAGTTCGGTTTGAGGCCCACATGGGTTGGTCATCGGCCATTGGAAATGGTTGATTGGTGAATGGGTTATAAACAACTAAGGCTTCGGAAAGGTTATCAAACGGTGGGTTTGGTACTCTTGGTACACGGTTGGTTGGTGGAACAAAAGGTGTTCTTCTTCTTCTTGGTCTACAAATCAAACTTTCAGGATTGGAAAGTGGTGAAATTGGTTCTACTCCGGTTGATCGAGTGTTCATACAATTACCGAGTGAATCTCGGAAACTTTGGAACAAACGAGCAAAGAATGAAAACAATTTGAAAACTCAGAAAAAGAAACCGATCAGTTAGATGGATAACTGAACGGATGGTTGTCTCGGTAAAATTAAAATTTGAGTAACTGGTCGGTTGGATTGACGACCGATCGGTTGGAGTGAGTAAACTTGAGTTACCGATCGGTTGGATGAGTGACCGATCGGATGGATGGCTCGGATTTTTTTTTTTTTTTTTAGAAAACGAACTAGAAAAGGAATGAAACTTTTAATTATACGAAAACACAATCAAAATCCCCGGGCAAGCGGCGCCAAAAACTGATGTGCTTACGGTGTGTTACAAGTTTAAAATTTATAAACACGATTAACCGGATCTAGGAAATAACATCATACGAGCAAGTGAAACTCGGTCCGTTATAGCAAGATGAGGAGGTAGTAAGTTGGGATCGTTCGACAGGGATTTGTGAGTGATCTAAGCGTAAGTTTAAAAAGTAAATCTCCTATTTCAAGCGATAATGATTAATAAGATAATTCAAATGATTAAAAACTACACTTGCTTAGACTAGTTAAGTACTCATAGGATAAGCATGATTGTGATAACTTCTTTAACATGTTGGTAATTAGAATTAGTTGATGTTCTAATCTATTGTTTCTACAAGTTAAACCTTCGTCAAGATTTTAGTTCATAAAAACAAGCATTAGGTTTGGACCAATCAATTCAAGGTTCATAAAGTGGATTAACAACTTTAAACACAAAAATAGTTTCTTGTTTAATCAAATACTCTTAAGAAATGGTCAATACAAAAGGTAACCTAATCATAGACAACAAGGTTACGATTGATTATAAACTACTAAAACTTTCGACCAATTAGGCATTTACAATCAATCCGATTCGATTAACAAAAAGTATTCTCATTACAATTACACTTTAGTTCCTTTGTTTAATCAAGAATAATTATGGTGAAAAGACAATCATTCATAGACAAATGATTATAACTAGTTGAATAATAACAACTCTGTCGGCCAATGATATTACAAGCAACTAGTTAAACTTGACTCAACAAATGTCACTATGAAACTTAAGTCTAATTGTGTTTTAGAATTGACTTAAAATTGAATTAAAACATGTTAGCACAATCATAGACTAATCACTAAGTAATTAACATCATCTAAGCAAATGTAAAAAGTTACTAGCCACTCATAGCAAACATGAACATAAACTCAGAATGTTGAACATTAGAAATCATGATTAAAGTCTTACAAATGTTTGGAATATGATTACAAATGAGTAGGAAATGATTTCCTAAGTGTTGATGTTGACTTCTTGAGAGTTTGACCTCCGGATGTTGACTTTTTGGACCTCCAATGTATTCTGAACTTCTATGGACAAATTTGAGAACTTTGAGACTAGTAAAGAACTACTTGATGATTGCTTTGTTGTTGTATGTTGATGATGTGATAGTTGTGTCTTGAAATGGGATTACAAAGCCTCTATTTATACTACTCCACAAGCCTAGGATCATTAATGCAGCAACTTGGCCTCCAAGGTGAATAGAAGGACCTAGAATACCAGAAATAATGGCCTAGAATCGGGTAGAATGAAGTTTGCAAAACTTATACGAGCTGGCCAACCGATCGGTTACGGGACACCACCGATCGGTTGGATGAAACCTTTGGGTCTAACCAGTCGGTTGGATTTCAACTGATCGGTTACTTGGAACAATTTCATCTAACCGGTCGGTTAGAATGATGACCGACCGGTTGGAGAGGTTCTGAAAACTAAAACTTTATCTTTCACTTGGCTCCTCGTTCTTTGTCCAAACTTGATTATTTCTTGTCAATGAACTTTGGAATGATGAAAACTTGGATTCTTCTTTGTGAAATGCTCGAACGAATTGAATCTCGAGTTGGAAAAGACAAATTCTTCATTTCTTTCACTTTTTGTTCCTTTTTCCTGTTTTTGGCTACAAATGCTTGCAAACATACTTTGATACGATTAAGTGACAAAAACAACCAAAAAACATACGAATAACGCCACTAAAAACATGCACAATTTGAGCGTTATCAACCTTCAAACACCCACAAACGCTCTCAATATCTTTTCCTTTCAATAATACCACCACAGCCACCACCTTCAACCGTCATCACACTCACCGCCACCACCTTCAACCGGCATCACACTTACTGCCACCACCTTCAACCGGCATCACACTCACCACCACTACCTTCAACCGCCACCTCAACTTAAACATTCATCGCCACCACCGTCGGAACCGCCGACCACCACCACTAAACCGCCAGGATCCGCCACAATGTAACCACCATTACCAGAGCCACTATCATCGGAACGAAACCACAACCATCAAATCTGTTGCCACCATTAAATAAGCCACCACCACCGTATTCGCCTGGAACCGCCGTTACCACTTCATCATTACCAAATCTGGTCCACCCTATCACGTTACCGGCGCCACCATCACCACCACTGGATCTGTCAACCACCGATCTACTACCACCACCACTAGATTTGTCAAAACCACCACCGCATTTCTCATGTATTTATATGGTTTAAGCTTTGTTAGTTGTATATCTAATAAGTTTGGTTTCTTTGATGATGCAGAGTTTTTATTTACTTAATGCCTCACATAAATGAAAAGAAAAAGAAAAAAAGAAATCATGCTTAATAATATGACCATTGTTGGTGAATTGGTATAAAGTATAGAGCATCAACTACTAAAGTGAAAGTGGAGTGGAAAAGTCAACATCTAGAAAAGTATTGAGAACCAGTTAAACAAAACTAACGTATTTTTTTGTAAAGTACAACCTTTGATGCATAATGTATGGTTGCATACTAATCACATTTATTTACGCCTAAACTTCTATTCACTTACTCAAAACTTTTAAATATCAATTTCCAAATAGTTTATATAACCCATTAATATATACCAAAGTTAATTAATGAATGAAATTATTAATAAAATCGATAGTTATGCAGAATTTATTTTATTGATTCAGATTTAAAGAAAAATGCTATTTGATTTATCGAAGGAACCAAACTTAGATCTCTTCTTTATGGTAGTCGTATCTTGAAGACGAGGGATGGTGTGGTGTAAGGGTTATAGAGAGTCAACCAATGATCGGAGAAGGAAGCTTATAAGCTAGCTGGGTTTTCCTTTTCATTGCCAAATGCGATGTAGTTTAGTCTTTTTCTTGTAAAATATTATACTCCAACATGACTTAGTTTGAATATTAATTTATGTAATTGTTGTTTAATTTCTCATTAATTGCAGGTTACCGAAGGAAAAAAAACATCAACAATTTAAACCCACAATGCTTCGAAAATATGTTATTGTGAATTCCGCCGCTATGCGCGGGTCTCCTACTAGTCCTTATAAAACATGGTTGTCTCGATTTTCATTTTTTAACACTATGTTTTTTAGTTTAGTTTTAAAAAAATGAAATAAAAGAGAAGAAAATTATGAAAAAAATTGTATTATCCGGTCTTTTTAAGGGAGGAGAAAGAACGAAATAAAAGAAATTTAAAAAGAAAATATGATTAAAACTTTTCTTAAAAGATGAGAAAAATGAAAGTAAACTGAAGTCTTACGAGTCAAATGATAAAACTATTTTTATTTATTTTAACTTTAAAACTTAAAAATATAAGTATAACATAAATGGACCAACCATTTTCATTTACAATCTTTATTTTTCAACTCAAGAATACAAAACTTTTCTTTCTTTTCTCTTCTTATTTTTCAACTTAAAAACACGAACCTTTTTCACTCTTTTTTTATTTACTTTTCTTTTCCTCATTTCCTTTTCTTTTCTTTAATCAAAAACTCGAAAACACAAAAGTTTGCTCTTTTCATCTGGTGTATTCTTTTAATTAGAGTAAAATACACCGTTGGTCCCTAAACTTTCCACGAAACATCGCCATGCACCTTAACTTTTTAAAAACGTCTCCGTGCGTCCCTCCTCAAGTTTTTTCAGGCCGATTGCGTCCTTTGACCCGTTTTCCGTCGGTCAACGCCGTTTTCTGCCGTTACATTTTGTTTTTAGCACAAGGGTAATATCGTCATTATGTAATACCGTGTATAGCTACTCCGTATTACTTCCACATGTCATATCCCTTTTTCCGCCCCATAAACACATAGACGGCCTCTTTTATTCGTCAAAAAACTTTCGTTGCAATAATTATCAATTCACAAACCCTCATTGCATGTTATTGTGAAATTTTTGTTAATTTCAAAACATGGATTTTATTCTATGGAAGGTAAGAAGAGATCCGGGTTATCGAGTTGATGATACCATTCTATGCAACTCGCCTAAGAAAAAATACGGTACGTTTTGTTGCTATAATCGTTGGAATTTCTAATTGGGGTATATTTCAATTTGTTATTAAGGTTTGATAATGTCCTTTGGTCTGTTGATATGGTTTCAGGTGGTAGATCTAATATGTTTAGCATGAGGGTTCATCACAATGGTGTTTTTAAATACTAGCCTGGTAGAATTTATGATGGAGGTATGGAAAGTTTAGTTGATTTGGTTGATGTTGATAGTGCGTCAGTTGAAGAGTTGGATGTTCTTATGTATGAATTGGGTTACGGCCTAGGTCAAAAAAATTACTATTACTTTGTTAAGCCTGGTAGTAATTTAGACGATGGTTTGTATAGCTTAAGTGAGGCTGCCAATTTAGAAATATTGAAAGATGTTGTTCAAGAACATAAGATGATAGAAGTTTATGTTGAAAACGGTAAGACACATTTGGATGTTGATGATATGTCACCAAAGTCAATTAGGACAGTTATTTCTCAGGTGGATGCATCAAAGAAGAATGTAGGCCTTGCTATTGTGCCATATTGCTCAAAAAATATGTTCTTAAAAAGCATAGTTAAAAAGCCTGTGGTAGAGGGTTTAAGTGAAGTCAGACAACCACCTTTTGAAGTCAATACTTTGGTAGAATTTAGTGAGTGGCTAGAAATTGAACGCTTGATGACCATAGACCCACCTATTCAGCATATGCAAAAAGATAGTACTGGTAGTGTTGAACATAGCCAAAAAGACAGTCTGGTTGGTCTTAACAATAGCCACACAGGTAGTCCTGTTTCTGTTGACCATACCAAAAAAGACAGTTGGTTTGTGTTAACCATAGCCAGAAAGGTAGTCCGGTTTTTGTTGACCATAGCGAAAAAGGTAGTCCGGTTAGTGTTTACCATAGCCAGAAAGGTAGTCCTGTTTCTGTTGAGCATATCCAAATAGATAGTCCGGTTAGTGTTGACCAAGAGTTTCCTCAGCAAGATGAGGAAATGCATACACTTGTCGATCGTATGCAAAGGTAAATGTATAAACTTATGTGACTCTGATGAAGAGTTAGGTGATGAAAATGTGAGTGAAACAGATAATTGTGAGAGTGATGTCGATGATACTGAGAAGAATGATGATGGAAACATTATTGTGGATGAAGAGAATATTTTTGATGAGCCTGATGTTGAGTTTCAAATGTTCAAATTGAATGACGAGCCACCTATACCCAGTATAGGTAGCTCTAGCCAGATACCAGATGATTATTTTAAGAAAAATGAGATAGAAGCCCTTTTGAATGATGCAGACTTTACAAGTGGTTCTGATAATGAGGTTGAGCATGTAGTAAGGAAGAAAAAGATGAGGGCATACAAGAAACAAAATTTACTTGTGGCACAACATGAAGAAGACGAAGTCTATTTTTTCTGTGATCAAACCTTCGTAACTGCTAAAGAAGTGAAAGATAAGATCAACCTGCATTCAATACAAACTCGGAGGAAATTGCAACTCATTAAGAATGACAAACAAAGAATTAGGGCTAGGTGTATCGAAACAATATCAACGTGTGGTACAAGTGGAGGTATTGGACTTGGAACAGTACCAAAGGGGAAAACTGGTGCGTTAACTAAAGGTCGCGGAAGGGAAGTATATTTGCGATCAGAAAAGGAGGAACCAACACATTGCCCATGGTTGTTGTATGTAGCAAAATATACATCTAAAGATGTATGGATTGTTAGAACTTTCATGGGTGTACACAAATGTTTGCAATCAAGAGAGATCAAAGCTTGTGACTGCAAGTTTCTCTCAAAGCTACTTGACCAAGTTCAAGTGAATCCAGATATACCAATCAGGGCTGTTCAAGATCAACTCAGTAAATAGTTTATAGTCCAAGTGTCTATGCAAAAGGCATTATGGGCAAAAAATAAGGCAGAAATTGAGATCAGGGGTGATCATAAGCAGCAATATACCATTTTGCGGGACTATGTTGAAGAGTTGCAGAAAACAAATCCTAATACAACAGTTAGGATAAGTGTGCAAACTGCGTTAGATCTATCAAGTCCAACGAGAGTTTTCTAGGTGCTTTGAAGGAAGGATACAAAGCTTGTCAAAAAAAGTTGTTGGGATTAGATGGTGCTTTATGAAGGGTCCTTTTCCTGGTCAGCTTCTTACAGCAGTTGGTATTGATAGCAACAATGGAATATACCCTTTAGCCTATGCTGTTGTTGAGGCTGAAAACAAAGATTCATGGATTTGGTTTCTTGATTTTCTAGCGGATGATCTTGACTAGCAACCAAATTCAAACTACACTTTTATCCGCACCAGACAAAAGGTGATGTTAATTTATAATTGGTTATATTCAGTTATATAATTCATAAATGATTGGTTTAATAGTAATGGATTGATGTTCCTGTTTCTGCAGGGTATAATTCCAGCTTTAGCAACAGTCTTTCCTAGTGCGGAACACAGATTCTGTTTGAGGCACATCCATGAGAATATGAAATTGCAGTGGAATTCTGCAGAATACAAGTCACATTTGTGGAGATGTGCATCAGCAACAACCGTCGAACAATTTGAGGCAACAATGCTTGCCTTTAAAAGTTTTAACGAACCTGCACATGCTTGGTTAAGTAAGATACCACCAGCCCATTGGTCAAGGTCGCATTTTTCAGGTAATAAAAAAATCTGTGTTTATCAACAATGTTCAACATTTTTTATGTATTACTAAAACATATACTATACATATGTTAGGGAGAGCTCATTCTGACGTGTTACTTAATAACATGTGTGAAGTGTTTAATGGGAAACTTGTGGGAGGTAGGCACCAACCCATCATTACTGCTTTAGAATACGTTAAATCATATTGTACGAAGAGAATAGTGAATGTTATGGATACAATTGA
>LBNU01027420.1:39020-50103 GCA_014162995.1 Artemisia annua | reverse complement strand
AAAAAAAAACTTATTAGATGTCTGAGGAATGAACATTGGCTAATCACTTGATTAATGTTCACCGCATACATTTGCTCTTCAAAACCATCAAATTTGAAGACGACGATGCATGAACGTTTATTATTTTAATAGTTACAAACCCAATTGTTTATCGAATATTACTTTTCCTTCATACAATAATGAAATCTGTTTATTGTTGTTGTTTGTTAAATTATTTACGCATGTAACTCCTAATGAATATTTTCTTTAAAAAAAAGTCTCATGATTCCACGGTTTATAAGCTAGTTATTCTTATAAACTATAAGAGAATTTAATAGAATAACAAGAAAATAAACCATAATACGCTTTATGTACCCACGATAAAACATTTAGTGTTCTTCTAAATTACGATAGAGATCAAGAGATAAACAAGAAGATATAACTTGAGAATTCCCTACCTAATTTTGTTTAGATCAATTTCATGCTGATAACATGTCGTGAAATGTAAAGAATAAGAGATTGAAAAAGAAATATCCAAATGAATACGATCTGTAAATAAGGTTTGGGGGGTTTGGGGATTGCTAGCTAACTAATATACGAATAATAACATCATTTTTTCTATTAAGAATGTTCAGCTTTTAGGAAGAATAATTGTTTTGCGTCAAGACTACTCATTAAGTTTCGATCAAAGGCAGAAAAATTTTAGACCCAACTGGCCATGTTGCCACCTTAACCATGTAGGGAACAGCATTTGCACTGAATTAAGATACTTTTCACTCTCAAAAGTGCCTACCATGAACACACTTGCAACTTTTAAAATATGATACCAAGTAATTTTTATTTATTAGCATAAGCACCATGAACAGCACGGTTACCATAAATTGGCAAACGAACTTGTAAAAAGTTCATTTTTACAAATCACAAAGCATCATTACTAACAGCTGAAAAGGACAGCACCAAAAGTTTAAAGTGATGAAAATATTGGTACGCCTGGTAAGGTGTACCCTGAATCTACTATAAATATGTTACCAGTCACATAGTTTGATGAGCCATGAATTAAGTACTTGACCAACGAAGTCAAGGCTGGGTCAGTAACGCCCAGTTCTTTCAATGGCATCGTTTTTGAAACCACATTTTTGAACCATTTCTTTTGCAGAAGTTCCTCCGTAATCTCAGATTTGAAAATCCCTGGAGATATTGAGTTTACCCTAATCTTGTGTCCTCCAAGTTCCATTGCCATTACCTGTATTTATTAGGGAGCTTGTTAAACAAAGAAAGTAGGGCACATGTCCGCATCATTCATATTGATTAATGATTGGAGGTGACAATATCAACAGTCACATTTACTATATAAATTGAATGATTTGGGTTATGTTTTATGTTAACGGGTCAAACTGGCGAAGTAAAAAAGAAAATTAATTTGTTACCAGTTGAGTTATTTTGTGATAACAAAGTTGCTATTCAAATTGCTGCTAACCCAGTGATGCATGAGAAAACTAAACACTTTGATATGATGTGCATTTGGTTAGAGAGAAGGTTTCCTCTGGGTTGATTAAAACTGTTAAAGTTGACTCTAAAAGTCAAACTGCTGATGTATTGACCAAAGCTTTGGGTCAGTACAGCATGGTGTTATGGTTAGAAGGCTTGGTATGATTAACCTTTTTGCAGGTTCATCAGTTTGAGGGGGGATGTTGAAAGTATAACATGACTTGCGACAAACAGATGAACCTTCAGGGGTATATTATGTAACTATTTTATACTATATTTTCTAATCCTAACAAGTTTGGTTCTGTTTTGTAAGTTTTATATGTGCAGGGGCTTATGTGTAAAGTTCTTGCCTATATAAGCTTCGTATCCAGCTAGGGTTTCATAACTTTACGATCTTATCTCTCTCAAGTTTCACACATATTGTTTCTCTCATTCTCATCTGGGTATTGTTGGGTTTCTGGGTTGTTTACCATTGTAAACAGTTTGTTAAGATCATCTTGATCTATTTGGTTTGGTTTATAGTTTTGGTAGTGTGTGAGTTCTTGTATTCTATTGTTGCACCTATTAGAGGGACAACAATCTTTCTACTTGTATCTGTTTTGGTTAGCACCCGTGTTGGGGTCTAATCTTCTGTGTATATTGTTGTAATAAAAGATTATCACCAAGGGGTGGTTGGTTGGGTGATTATTAGCTGTGTTCTGTACCATTTTAACACAAACCCAATTGTTTATCGAATCATTGACTAATTACTTACTTTTCCTTCATACAATAATGAAATCTGTTTATTGTTGTTGTTTGTTAAATTATTTACGCATGTAACTCCTAATGAATATTTTCTTTTAAAAAAAAGTCTCATGATTCCACGGTTTATAAGCTAGTTATTCTTATAAACTATAAGAGAATTTAATAGAATAACAAGAAAATAAACCATAATACGCTTTATGTACCCACGATAAAACATTTAGTGTTCTTCTAAATTACGATAGAGATCAAGAGATAAACAAGAAGATATAACTTGAGAATTCCCTACCTAATTTTGTTTAGATCAATTTCATGCTGATAACATGTCGTGAAATGTAAAGAATAAGAGATTGAAAAAGAAATATCCAAATGAATACGATCTGTAAATAAGGTTTGGGGGGTTTGGGTATTGCTAGCTAACTAATATACGAATAATAACATCATTTTTTCTATTAAGAATGTTCATCTTTTAGGAAGAATAATTGTTTTGCGTCAAGACTACTCATTAAGTTTCGATCAAAGGCAGAAAAATTTTAGACCCAACTGGCCATGTTGCCACCTTAACCATGTAGGGAACAGCATTTGCACTGAATTAAGATACTTTTCACTCTCAAAAGTGCCTACCATGAACACACTTGCAACTTTTAAAATATGATACCAAGTAATTTTTATTTATTAGCATAAGCACCATGAACAGCACGGTTACCATAAATTGGCAAACGAACTTGTAAAAAGTTCATTTTTACAAATCACAAAGCATCATTACTAACAGCTGAAAAGGACAGCACCAAAAGTTTAAAGTGATGAAAATATTGGTACGCCTGGTAAGGTGTACCCTGAATCTACTATAAATATGTTACCAGTCACATAGTTTGATGAGCCATGAATTAAGTACTTGACCAACGAAGTCAAGGCTGGGTCAGTAACGCCCAGTTCTTTCAATGGCATCGTTTTTGAAACCACATTTTTGAACCATTTCTTTTGCAGAAGTTCCTCCGTAATCTCAGATTTGAAAATCCCTGGAGATATTGAGTTTACCCTAATCTTGTGTCCTCCAAGTTCCATTGCCATTACCTGTATTAATTACCGCGGACGTGTGGCTTAAGCCACAACGAAAGTAGCGGGCACATGTCCGCATCATTCATAATTGATTCAATCGATTGGAGGTGCACCAACTATCAACAGTCACCATTGTACTATTACACCAATCTGAATGACTCTTCGGGTTATGTTTTATGTTACGACGGGTTCAAACACTGGCGAAGTAAAAAAGAAAAAAACAGCTGGAACGGAAACCAGACCTAACATGGCGTTGAAGTCCCCCCCCCCCCCCCCCCCCCGCCCCGTTCCTTTCTCCCCAACATGTACTTCTAGTGCATAAAACTTTCTAAATTAACCTACACATAAAGAATGAGAATATCACTGACGTATTAAAGTATTTATATCATCTTCAACACACTAACCATAAAAAAATTGTGGACAAAGTTGACTATTTCAACCTATACCAAAAAGTTACCCATTTTGACGTTTTACTCAACTAACCTGATCATCAGAACAGAGATGCAGATTTGATATTCGAAGCTATTCTAAGGGTCCACGTCACAAGGTTTGACCGTTTGAGGTATCAAGGGGACAATACATGATCATACTAAAGTATATGCATGAACTTTTAGTTCTTTGACTTTTGAGGTCAAATGCACATATTTTCAACCCTGATAAGTAGTCACAAATATCACACAATAATTTTTTACATGTTATATGTAGATTTGAGTGAATTCGTTCAGATTATGTCAACTTAAAAATTAGTCTATTTGACCCCACAAGTCAAACTACAGACTGCTTTTCTAAAACAAATGATAATCTCAGGAAGAGTATTAACAAGTGAAAAACTGAAAATGAGACAGAAACTCCAAAAAAAGCCAAGTGTAGCTTATTTATATACTTCCATTAAATATACGTTTACATACATTTGGGACGTGGGAATGATTTATACTAGAGTTGTCAAAATAAATAGGTCGGGTGGATTGGATAACGGGTCCAAAACAGTAATTTGCAACAAAATGGGTGGACTGGGTTGACCCGCGAACACCTTTTGTCCGTTTTGAAACTAATACACTCAATATGATCACAAAAAGTGTACCATAATGATAACAATACATATTTTATGGAAAACTGGTTCAGGATGCTTTAGCCGACTTTCGACTTGTTTAGCCTGTTTGCAATGTTTCCTTAATAGCTAATGATTTCGATTGGACAGTTTACAGCCCGGATTAATATATTATAAATGGATTGAAATCACCACATCAGTTTTTTTGGTATTACCTTTGTCATGGTATTAAGGGCTGATTTTGAGGTAGCATATGCAAGAGCTCCAGGTAGATGACCACGATTAAGACCAGCAGTAGAAGAGATGTTGATTATTGATCCCCCTTGATTAGACGCAACCATGTGTAGGCCTACGTACTTTGACACCAACCAGGATCCTCGTAAATTCGTATTAAAGGCTCTATCCCAATCTTCTTCCGACAAATTCAATGGATTTTTTACAGGACCTGAATGCAAAACATAGCATCAATGAGAAGTTAAATTCAAGAATGAACACGGACTTTTAAAAGTTTAACCGTATTACGAGAAGATTATTTGTATGTTATCTTTTTATCATGTTATGGCATACAAGTATACAACATGCACATATACGCGCAACACATAAACATCGCACCGACAAACATGTATGTGTATAAACTTTCCCATCAATAAATCGTGTTTGATCTTTATTAACAGATTGATATCAGTTGTTATACTTTCAAACCTTTATGTTCCTTAATAACATGGCTTATAAGTCATGCACTTATGGGGTGTTGCTTATGATGAATAAGCTGATAAGCTTTTGTCGAGTGTTTGAGTTAGTTTATGATAACATATTGAAAAAAATACATATACATATTGTAAACCTATATAAGCCCATTATCCACAGAAAAAGGAGCTTATCAACCCACCCACCCCCTGGATAAGGTCATAAGCCCAAGCTTATATGCTTACCGAAACACTAGACATTGGCTTAATTTTTTATAAATAAGCTTGTCAGCTCACAAAGATAACTAAAACAAACACCCCTTAGTATTCCAAAATTTGCCACTTATCCATATAGTTTGCTAAAATTAATAAAATCAAGACCTTTATATTATTATTAAGAAGCTCTCCAAAACAAGTTATAAAGAAATCAGCTATTGTTTAACCTAAATTGTAGGGCCTAAACAGAGAGAATTTCAAGACACAAGGTACAAGTGTATGATTAAATCAACTTTTCATTGTATGGATTCAAACGTAATATGTTCTGCACTTCTGCACATTATGCAAATATTATCGCCTTCCTTTAAACGATAGTTTTCTCTATTTCAACACAAAATGCACAACATTTGAATTTTATAAAACTGACGTCTTTCTAAACCGCATTAATAAATGTAATGTCTACTACTCTACTTTATACGCGATACCAAGTAACATTACAGGTTCATCTTGGTATTTGGTTTCTAGCATAACTTGCATGTTCAGATTAAAGAGTAAGAATTTGATATTCTTACAATTTGTGCCCAAAATAAAATAAAATAAAATAAAATAAAATAAAATAAAAGGGCTAATTTGGGCAAATTTTAAAAGATTTGGGCACATTTAGCCCCTCCTTTTTTTTGAAATGGGCAATTTGCCCATTTAAAAGTTAAATGGGTATACACGGACACATATTTTCTCTGAACAGGATAACATTACAATTGTTTTTAAACAAAAACTTATATATATAATATATTTAAATTTTTAAATATAAATGAGGTGTTACGTTAGAGGTATTTATTTCGTCGTTTTGAGTCTCTTCTAAAGCGATTCGTATAGCATGCGCCCGTTAGGCTCGTGCCCGTTTAGCCATGTCCGTTTAGCCCTAGCCCGTTTGGCCCGTGTCCGTTTGAACTTTTTTACTATGTTTTAAATCGTGCACCAAAACGTTAGCTGTAATTATAATCAACTTGAAATAGCAAAATAATTAAAACCGTTGTTACCTCTAATACCAGCGTTATTAATCAAAGCATCAATCCTTCCAAAAGCCTCACAACACTTTTTAACAGACGCCTCAATTGTGGCACCGTCAGCACTAACATCAAGCTCAACCGCAACAGCTCTTACGTCGTCGTTTCCACCATTAATTTCGTCGCAGAGAGTTTTCAGACGGTCAGTTCGACGGGCAGCAGCGATGATTTTGCAACCGGATTTAGCTAAGTCGATACAGAATTCGTATCCGATGCCGGATGATGCGCCTGTTATTAACACGACTGTGTCTTTTAAGTCTAGTTCTTGCCATGGTTGTGCTTGTGGGTGTGGTCTTTGGTGGTTGTGAGTGACTGACATTCNCATATTTTCTCTCAACAGGATAACATTACAATTGTTTTTAAAGAAAAACTTATATATATAATATATTTAAATTTTTAAATATAAATGAGGTGTTACGTTAGAGGTATTTATTTCGTTGTTTTGAGTCTCTTCTAAAGCGATTCGTATAGCATGCGCCCGTTAGGCTCGTGCCCGTTTAGCCCATGTCCGTTTAGCCCTAGCCCGTTTGGCCCGTGTCCGTTTGAACTATTTTACTATGTTTTAAATCGTGCACCAAAACGTTAGCTGTAATTATAATCAACTTGAAATAGCAAAATAACTAACACTCTGTTCGCAAGATTAGTAAACAAGAGAAAAGAAAAGAATCTGAAAGATCTGAAAAAATAATTGTGTTCTCAAGATTTGTTGAGGGAAGAAAAGAAAAGAAGAGGGAAGATCTGGAAAGAAGATGGTGTGTTATTTTTTTGTATCAGATGATCCGCCCACTTTTGGGAGGAAGTGGGAAGAAGAGAAGTGATGTTGGATCTCTTCTCTTCTCTTCTCTTCTTTTATGAATGTTTCTCAAGAACACAGTGTAAAACCGTTGTTACCTCTAATACCAGCGTTATTAATCAAAGCATCAATCCTTCCAAAAGCCTCCCAACACTTTTTAACAGACGCCTCAATTGTGGCACCGTCAGCACTAACATCAAGCTCAACCGCAACAGCTCTTACGTCGTCGTTTCCACCATTAATTTCGTCGCAGAGAGTTTTCAGACGGTCAGTTCGACGGGCAGCAGCGATGATTTTGCAACCGGATTTAGCTAAGTCGATACAGAATTCGTATCCGATGCCGGATGATGCGCCTGTTATTAACACGACTGTGTCTTTTAAGTCTAGTTCTTGCCATGGTTGTGCTTGTGGGTGTGGTCTTTGGTGGTTGTGAGTGACTGACATTCTTTTGTTTTGGTTAGTCTAGTTTGCTTGATGACTTGTAAAACTAGTTTTATAAAGTGTAAATTACAATAATCATCCTTCACAAAACGCATAATGTTTAACCACCGCATATGTGGCACTCTCGACCCGAGTGGAAGTGCGATGTGTCTGGAAACTCAGGATCGTAAATGGATTCGAGTACCATTTTGATTGGAATGGTACGCTTTGGTTAACAGTGAACGCTTCCAAAGGCGNTATGAATGTTTCTCAAGAACACAGTGTAAAACCGTTGTTACCTCTAATACCAGCGTTATTAATCAAAGCATCAATCCTTCCAAAAGCCTCCCAACACTTTTTAACAGACGCCTCAATTGTGGCACCGTCAGCACTAACATCAAGCTCAACCGCAACAGCTCTTACGTCGTCGTTTCCACCATTAATTTCGTCGCAGAGAGTTTTCAGACGGTCAGTTCGACGGGCAGCAGCGATGATTTTGCAACCGGATTTAGCTAAGTCGATACAGAATTCGTATCCGATGCCGGATGATGCGCCTGTTATTAACACGACTGTGTCTTTTAAGTCTAGTTCTTGCCATGGTTGTGCTTGTGGGTGTGGTCTTTGGTGGTTGTGAGTGACTGACATTCTTTTGTTTTGGTTAGTCTAGTTTGCTTGATGACTTGTAAAACTAGTTTTATAAAGTGTAAATTACAATAATCATCCTTCACAAAACGCATAATGTTTAACCACCGCATATGTGGCACTCTCGACCCGAGTGGAAGTGCGATGTGTCTGGAAACTCAGGATCGTAAATGGATTCGAGTACCATTTTGATTGGAATGGTACGCTTTGGTTAACAGTGAACGCTTCCAAAGGCGATCAGCTTTCGATGCTAGCTGTTACCTTGCGCTGACATTTTTTACTATTTGTTTTGTTACATGAATTACAAAACGTCTTATAAATTGTTATATACCTTCAAATGTGTTCCAACGAGGAATTGGGGGGTTGAAACAGCGAATATGAATAAAAGTTAGCAGAACTCAAAAAGCAAAAAGGAAAAAAAAATGTAATAGAGTACTTTGCTATGTAAATAATCTTTTGTTGTTGTTGTACAGCTCGATCTCTAGTGAGTGTTAAGTTACAATTTTATGATTTTTGGATGTATTCTCGGGCCTATCTTCTTGTCGTCCGATAAGGATTTTCAAACCTTTTGGTGATGTCACCCTAGATAAAGCGACATATAGTTGCTTGTAGAACCGTAGAGGGAGAGTGAATATGGTTTTTTTTGACTATTTTAAAGGTTTAACAACTTCTAGTCTCAAAAACTAACAAGTGGTTATACACAACAACACTCACAACTACAATATATAAAGCGAGCAAAGAGATGGACACCACTATATAACCAAGTAACTGTTTATCCTGAAACAGTAACCAAATTCACACATCCCATAAAAAAAATTGCAAACAATAAACATGGGCAACTAATAAACCTATATTTGTACTAAACCATAACCAAGTAAGTGTTCATCATGAAACAGTAACCTTAAGTAATAAAGTCATGTCAGTAAACAAATTCACACATCCCATAAAAAAAAATTACAAACAATAAGCATGGGCAACTAATAAACCTATATTTGTACTAAACCATAACCAAGTAAGTGTTCATCATGAAACAGTAACCTTAAAGCCATGTCAGTAAACAAATTCACACATCCCATAAAAAAAGGGGGTTGATTTGCACACCACATTTTCTTATACTTTCACCACACCCTGTGCAGTACAATGTTGTACGGTGTGCTATACAGCTTATACAAAATGGTGTATTTATCAAAAAGTTTGGTGTGCAAATCAATCCCCATAAAAAATTTACAAACAATAAACATGGGCAACTAATAAAGCTATATTTGTACTAAATCATAACCAAGTAAGTGTTCATCCTGAAACAATAACCCTAAGTAATGAAGCCATGTCAGTAAACAAATTCACACATCCCATAAAAAAATTGCAAACAATAAACATAGGCAACTAATCCTTTATATTAAAACAGTAACCCTAAGTAATTACTACACCGCGATAGTAAACAAATCCACACATCCCACCAAAAAAATATAAAGAATAAAATAAATATAAGGTCCGACAAACACACTGGAATCCAACATAACTAAAACAAAAGTAATTTCTAATCTTGAAACAATAACCCTAGGTAATCAAGTTGTCTTAATAAACAAATCGACACATCCCACAAAAAAAAATTACAATGAATAAAAGAAACATAATGTAACTAATTCCTAATCTTAAAAGAGCAATCGTAAATAATCCATCTTGGTAAAGAAATCGACACATCCCACAAAGAAATTACAAACAATAAAAGAAGAACAACGTACGGTAGACACACCTAAACACAAGAAAGGTAAAAACTGCAAAAACATAAACAAACCCGCGCACCTAAAAAAGAAGTAGGTTTTTCTACCACCGAAGGAAAGCAACAACAAATGTGAAATAAATGAACTATCAGCAGATAAAGACCCCAAAAAAGTGATAGAGGAGAGGAAAACAGATGACAGTCATGCAACATGCCTAAGATGAATCATCCGTAAGCAGGAGGTGAAGCGCACTATACATTCGACTGTTCATTAGCTTGTATCGGGCAAAATATGAAATGCAACCGACCGGATCCAGAGACGAATTAATAACGTGAACGGGTAAAGAAGAAAAGACGAAATGGAACAAGACTATCCCTATAAAAGTTTGTATATTTATTTGGCAATTACAACAAAAAAGAATCCCGGTGTTCGATTGGCTTAACCATATTGGTATTGATCTTGACTCTATACTTTGTTTGCATTGTGGAAATGAGATTGAAACGGTGGAGTATTGTTTTTTAAGATATCATAGAGTAATAAAAGGGTGGGAAAAAATTTCAAGTGGTGGAATATAGGTCCGTTCACTATCAACTTTCTTAAAGATATCCTAGATCATAAGGGCCTAAGCAACTTCAACCAAAAACAAAAGATCATTTGGTAAGTAGTATGTTGGCCAACGTTATATCATATATGGGGTGCTCGTAATAAAAGAGTCTTTGAAAACAAAATATCCAATTTAACAATCATTTTTTACGAAGTTCAACTTAGTTCATTTTTTTGGGTATCAAATAGAGCACAAAGATCGATATCGTCGTGGTTGGAATGGTGTACAAATCCCTCACAAGCTTGCAAAGGTTAGTATAAAGACTATTGAGGATGCGATCAAGTGTAAGGACATCTAATTGATTTATGTGGTCATTTTATGTGTCATGGTTATTTTAGAGGTTTTGGCGTATTGTTTTCAATAGTATTGTATAGAGTAATTTGTGTTTTGTAGTGTTCATATAGTTTCTTTCTACATCACTTATAAGCCGTTTGGTCCAACATGGCTAACATGGGTGAGTATGTTTAAAAAAAAAATAAAAAAAACTAAAAAAAAAAAAAAAACCTTACGCAGGCACAACAATAACTTATTTAATGATCACACTTGAGCCACTCGTCATCTTAAACTCATCATCATTATACCCTACACAATAAAAATACAATTAATTAATCCATACAAA
>LBNU01027420.1:11093-24658 GCA_014162995.1 Artemisia annua | reverse complement strand
AAGATCTACCGAGATAGATCAAAGCGGTTAATCGGCTTGTGTCAAAGTGCATACATTGACAAAATCCTGAAACGATTTAGGATGCAAGATTCCAAACGTGGAAGTCTTCCAATGCAACCAAATACGGAATTGAGTAAGACTCAAGGACCCTCTACACCCGCCGAGGTGAAGAGGATGAAGGGAATCCCTTATGCTTCGGCTGTGGGATCCATCATGTATGCGGTTAGATGCACTAGACCTGATGTAGCGTTCTCTCAGAACCTAACGAGTCGATTTCAACAGAATCCAGGAGAATGTCACTGGACTGCTGTTAAGAACATATTGAAGTATCTGTGAAATACTAAAGATATGTTTCTTGTTTATGGTGGTGATGTCGAACGTGAGCTCAGTGTTACTTGTTATACTGATGCTAGCTGGGAGACAGATCGTGATGACATCAAATCCCAGACAGGATATGTTTTCGTCATGAATGGAGGTGCTGTTGACTGGAAGAGTGCCAAACAAAGCACACTTGCGATGTCCTCTACAGAAGCTGAATATATAGCTGCTTCAGAAGCTGCAATGGAGGCAGTTTGGATACAGAAATTCATTTCTGGGCTTGGCGTTGTTCCCAGCAATGAACGACCAATGGATATGTACTGCGATAATTCCGGTGCCATTATCATAGCCAATGAACCAGGTGTTCTTAAGGGTGCCAAACATTTTCGTCGGAAAGTTCACTATATTCGAGAAGTTATCGAAAGTGGTGATATTCGTCTCCTCAAAGTTCACACAGATGACAATTTAGCTGATCCTTTTACTAAACCAATGTCTTGTACCAAACATGTGGAGCATGCTAGGAACATTGGGCTGCGACCTGCTAACAGTCTCATGTAAATCTGTTTTTAGTATTTTAAATAATTGGAATGTTGAACAGTTTATATCTTTAATGAATTGATGTAATGGTTATAGTCATTTTCATTTTCATATCAACTGTATTCCATTTTTTCATGTTTAATCCATGAATAATTTAATTATTCAAAACTTGTCCATTGTCAGTTGATGATACGGGAGTATCATCGAATTAAGGCAAATGTGAGCGTGTTGGTGATTTATTTGCCAAACTCATATGTTGTTCATTGTGATGAACATTGGACTGACCCAACCTTCGAGTATTCATTGCATGGATCGGCGTCAATAGTGAATCTCGCAAATGGTTATGTCTCATATCCTTAGACTTGAGATGCAAGTAGGTCTTACATGTGTGGAATTTTATTCTTTGATATGGTTAAACGTTGTCCTGAATAAGGTAGTTATAAAAACCATTTTCAGGAGTGATTTGAAACACATGAATGACACGTGCAGTCAAAATAGGATTTGTTCCTCCACATGTCATGGAGTTAGATACTATTGGGCCCCTCGATGAATTGAACAGATGTTTGTATGGCCGTACCCAAATGAGATTAAGATGAATCTTAATTCACTTGGTAATCATGTTCAATATATAGATCGAGAAACAAAATAGTTGAATAATTAGAATGACATTTGATCCATGTCTAATGTTCAACATAGTATCTATAACAAAAGGATAGATGTCATATAAACCATTTAAATGAGACTTTTAAGAAACTACCCTCACATANATGAACGACCTATAGATATGTACTGCGATAATTCCGGTGCCATTATCATAGCCAATGAACCAGGTGTTCTTAAGGGTGCCAAACATTTTCGTCGGAAAGTTCACTATATTCGAGAAGTTATCGAAAGTGGTGGTATTCGTCTCCTCAAAGTTCACACAGATGACAATTTAGCTGATCCTTTTACTAAACCAATGTCTTGTACCAAACATGTGGAGCATGCTAGGAACATTGGGCTGCGACCTGCTAACAGTCTCATGTAAATCTGTTTTTAGTATTTTAAATAATTAGAATGTTGAACAGTTTATATCTTTAATGAATTGATGTAATGGTTATAGTCGTTTTCATTTTCATATCAACTGTATTCCATTTTTGCATGTTTAATCCATGAATAATTTAATTATTCAAAAATTGTCCATTGTCAGTTGATGATATGGGAGTATCATCGAATTAAGGCAAATGTGAGCGTGTTGGTGATTTATTTGCCAAACTCATATGTTGTTCATTGTGATGAACATTGGACTGACCCAACCTTCGAGTATTCACTGCATGGATCGGCGTCAATAGTGAATCTCGCAAATGGTTATGTCTCATATCCTTAGACTTGAGATGCAAGTAGGTCTTGCATGTGTGGAATTTTATTCTTTGATATGGTTAAACGTTGTCCTGAATAAGGTAGTTATAAAAACCATTTTCATGAGTGATTTGAAACACATGAATGACACGTGCAGTCAAAATAGGATTTGTTCCTCCACATGTCATGGAGTTAGATACTATTGGGCCCCTCGATGAATTGAACAGATGTTTGTATGGCCGTACCCAAATGAGATTAAGATGAATCTTAATTCACTTGGTAATCATGTTCAATATCTAGATCGAGAAACAAAATAGTTGAATAATTAGAATGACATTTGATCCATGTCTAATGTTCAACATAGTATCTGTAACAAAAGGATAGATGACATATAAACCATTTAAATGAGACGTTTAAGAAACTACCCTCACTTATTTCTAGGGGCATTGGCGTGTTGCTAGACGCTAACCTTTGCTTGTATAATTACTTGATTATTATGACGTCGCAAGTGGGAGCTGTTGGAGTATGCTCGTGTCATAATAACTAATTATATGGCTAGACATATGTGAGCCTATGGGGTCACACACATATACACTTAGGTACCTCTTTCTATGTCGTGTTTATTGTATTTACGATATTTAAATAACATAACGTAACTCGGGATCGCTATTGGGCTTCTAATGACTAAGTAAAGTACTTAATCCATTGGACTAGAAAAACATATGGGAAGCCCATATGGGCCCATAGGTGGCCGGCCATAGAGGCTTGTAGGGGAAGGGTTTTGATTTAAAATTTGGTCAAATATATGGGAGTGATCTTCTCCTAATTCCCATAACTATTTACCACAATTATCTCCCCCTTCTCTCCCCTTAATTGTACGGCAAAAATAAAACACCATCTAGGGTTTTATTTTTCTTGATCTCTTCCTTTGAATCTTGCTTATTCAAAGGCCATTCCAAGGTTACGGGTTAAGGACTAGCATCCAAGGGGTATACGGTGAGGTGTAGTGTGGACTATTCATAGAGGTGATCTCCTTTGATCACTTGGTTTTATTGGTGAGTCGATACATTGGTGATAGTCTCCATTCGTTGCTACCAATCACGCTACAAAGGTATAAACATGTTGTGTTTGTTATTTGATTAATCATATTGGCTATATGGATCCGTGTGGGTGATGTTGTTCCGCTTCGTTTATTTGATTCTATGTATTTTATATTCAAACATCACCTATAAAATCGAGTCGAGCTAAGCTGGACATTGACAAGCTTGAAACTCGACTCGGTAAAAAAAACTTGAGCTCTACCGAGTATTATCTTTCAAGAGCGAGCTCAAGCTCAGTTAAGTAATCGACACTCTTGTGCTCGGCTCACTTTGGTATTAGTATTAAAATGCTAATAACAAACTAATTAAAATTAACATTCAATGACTTGATACTTTTGAGTTCGCCTTGGCTCGTATTACATATTTAGTACGAAAAGTATGTAAATATGCATATACAAAATGGTATGAATGTACAAACACACAACTTTTATAAGGCTCACCAGCTTTAAAACTTAGTGTTTTGATACTCAAAACTATGAATAGTTCTAGCTCGACTCGATTTTTCTCAAGTCAGCTTCGAGGATTCAGCAAATGGATACGAGTAATGGCAAGTTGTCTCGTCTTATTTCCCTCTTCCCACAACTAATTAACCGAATACACTCATGGCCCATGTTAATATTTTATGAAGAGATGTGATACATGGACCTAATAAATAGGCCTAACCGTGGATCTACCGCATTAATAACTTGTACATTTATCAAATGTACAAGTTATTAATGCGGTAGGTCCACGATTAAGCCTATTTATTAGGTCCATCTATCATTTTTGTTTTATGAATTATATGTAGAAAAGATGTTGGGTATGAAGTGATGGGCCAAGTCAGTATGAGGGTCCTATAGAAGGCCTTTAAGAAGTGATGGGCCAAGTCACAACAAGCCTAATATCCGTACATCCATCCATTCATAACCATCATCATATTCCCTAATAACTTTTTATGTCTTACTGACAAAAGCAACTTTCTAGTTTGAGTTTCTACCCAACATTCAACATTATGTCTTGCCACTTTCCACACCGGATCATTTGGACCTACCTGGTAAATCTGTTACAAACGAGGAATGGCGCTCACTTACAGCGCGCGGTGTTATTGCGAAAAAATTACTATCATTATAAGTCTCATTAAAATCGGTTTCAGCTTTTATGTTAGAGTGTTTTAAACATTTACAAATAAATTTGAAGTATTAATTTAAAGGTTTTGCTAAACATGCATAATTGGTGATATATAATGTCGGTTGAGAGAAGTTAAATGCAAGAGTGGACGGTTATTATTAAAAGTACAAATAATTAATGCACACTTGAATACTTAAACATATCACTTAAGAGTGTTGATTGGCATACTCTTTACTTTTGATCTTCACATTTTAATGTACAATCTTCAAAAACAGCATATGATAAATATACAACTGCTTAAAACACAATTTGAAATGCTCAAATAAAAAATGAAAGTATGCAAATCATTAGCGATCACTTAAGGCTATGTTTGCAATTTCCTTAAACTAAAAAGATTACTTGCGAATTTAGTTATGCCAAAAGTTATTTAAGTACAAATATAGAAAAGCAAAAGTATTAATGTAAAACTTAAATATGCGATTTGACCCTNCTATATGGATCCGTGTGGGTGATGTTGTTCCGCTTCGTTTATTTGATTCTATGTATTTTATATTCAAACATCACCTATAAAATCGAGTCGAGCTAAGATGGACATTGACAAGCTTGAAACTCGACTCGGTAAAAAAAACTTGAGCTCTACCGAGTATTATCTTTCAAGAGCGAGCTCAAGCTCAGTTAAGTAATCGACACTCTTGTGCTCGGCTCACTTTGGTTTTAGTATTAAAATGCTAATAACAAACTAATTAAAATTAACATTCAATGACTTGATACTTTTGAGTTCGCCTTGGCTCGTATTACATATTTAGTACGAAAAGTATGTAAATATGCATATACAAAATGGTATGAATGTACAAACACACAACTTTTATAAGGCTCACCAGCTTTAAAACTTAAGTGTTTTGATACTCAAAACTATGAATAGTTCTAGCTCGACTCGATTTGTCTCAAGTCAGCTTCGAGGATTTAGCAAATGGATACGAGTAATGGCAAGTTGTCTCGTCTTATTTCCCTCTTCCCACAACTAATTAACCGAATACACTCATGGCCCATGTTAATATTTTATGAAGAGATGTGATACATGGACCTAATAAATAGGCCTAACCGTGGATCTACCGCATTAATAACTTGTACATTTATCAAATGTACAAGTTATTAATGCGGTATGTCCACGATTAAGCCTATTTATTAGGCTCATCTATCATTTTTGTTTTATGAATTATATGTAGAAAAGATGTTGGGTATGAAGTGATGGGCCAAGTCAGTATGAGGGTCCTATAGAAGGCCTTTAAGAAGTGATGGGCCAAGTCGCAACAAGCCTAATATCCGTACATCCATCCATTCATAACCATCATCATATTCCCTAATAACTTTTTATGTCTTACTGACAAAAGCAACTTTCTAGTTTGAGTTTCTACCCAACACTCAACATTATGTCTTGCCACTTTCCACACCGGATCATTTGGACCTACCTGGTAAATCTGTTACAAACGAGGAATGGCGCTCACTTACAGCGCGCGATGTTATTGCGAAAAAATTACTATCATTATAAGATCTCATTAAAATCGGTTTCAGCTTTTATGTTAGAGTGTTTTAAACATTTACAAATAAATTTGAAGTATTAATTTAAAGGTTTTGCTAAACATGCATAATTGGTGATATATAATGTCGGTTGAGAGAAGTTAAATGCAAGAGTGGACGGTTATTATTAAAAGTACAAATAATTAATGCACACTTGAATACTTAAACATATCACTTAAGAGTGTTGATTGGCATACTCTTTACTTTTGATCTTCACATTTTAATGTACAATCTTCAAAAGCAGCATATGATAAATATACAACTGCTTAAAACACAATTTGAAATGCTCAAATAAAAAATGAAAGTATGCAAATCATTAGCGATCACTTAAGGCTATGTTTGCAATTTCCTTAAACTAAAAAGATTACTTGCGAATTTAGTTATGCCAAAAGTTAATTAAGTACAAATATAGAAAAGCAAAAGTATTAATGTAAAACTTAAAAATGCGATTTGACCCCAAAAAAATGTTCATGTTTTCATTTTGGGATGTCCTAAAATAAATATCCGATTTGTGTTTTAACCAATCAAAATAAGTTAAGTGGGCATAGATGATATTTGATTAGTGAATAGTGTAGTTAGTGAGATTTTCTAAAATTTTGTCCAATATAAAAGTGAACATTTATTTTAGAATGGAGGAAGTATAATAATTAAATATTACACTCAGCGGTGATTTTCGTAAATTTAGGTAGCGACAAGGATCGTTTATGCAACTTCCGCATATAGATGATTTTCGTTAAGGTAGGTAACTTTCAGGGATTATTTATGTAACTATCGGGGATTATTTAAGTAACTTTCTATTACACAAAAAGTCCCTATGCTTAACACATATTGTTTTGTAATGATAGTGCTAAGCCTGGATGCCAAGGAGGTGATTTACTCACCTTACACATCAGCGTCACGTCAGCTTTTTCTCTCCTCTCACTTCCTTTCACTCCCACTCACCTTTTTTTGGGCAAGGTTACTTTTAGCTTCACCTTTCATTAAATACTCACTTTATACAAATATACCCGACTAAATACCCCACACATACTCACACACAAAATAAAAAATAATAAAACTTGAAAAAAGGACGGATACACTTGCAAGGTGATCAGCTCACCATAAGTCTTCTTGGTATGTGTGTGTCACGCGTGAACCGAAGTACAAGGCAAGGGGATAGCGCGTGAAATGGGCATGCAAGGTGAAGGCTTCACCTCCCTTGCCAAGTAGCCTAACCTTGGGAACATTTTCCACACTTTTTCTAGACAGTTTGTCCAATCATTAGTCGACCAAAGAGATATTTTTTCTATTTTTCTAATGAGAATTATTGTTTTGAGAAAAAAAAAAAAAAAAAAAAAGGAATTATTGCTCAACGAACAAATACTTTTTTCTATTTTTTTGATATTTATAATATATAAATTAGAATTAGAATAAAATAAAAACTGCAATATTCCAAATTTAAATAATTGTGTTGAAGCAAACAAAGTTTACGTTTATTGTTACTTAAATTTTAAACTCTAAAGAAAAAATGATAGAACATAATGAGTAATGGCATGATTAGGACACAAGCTCAAGCTTATTACAATGAGAGATCGCCAATATTTGCTCTTGCCTATGTGGCACTCGGACAATGCATCTTTTTTACTACATCCACCTCGAACGACGCGTGCTAGGGGGAAAAGAGAAGAAACGGATGAAAACGTATGAAAACTTATAAACCAAAAAGTTTAAAATAATTACAAATGGTCGTTAGAATGGTCGGTGGAGGATGGCACGAGAGACTAAAGTTAGAATGGTGTATCTTTTATATTTTGTAGTTCATGTCTGTTTTGTTTGAATAAAAAAATAAGAAAGAAAAAAGTGAGAAAAATAGAATAGGCTTTTCAATTTTTTAGTTAAAATTTAAAGAATAAAAATTTCACTTTTTTTTGAAAATTGTTAAAAAAAAATGTAATTAAATGAAATTTCATTTTTTCTCTTTTCATATGAAAATTTTTGTGAAAAAATTGAGAAGTTTTTCACTCGCTAATCTGCCCCTTATATTTTCATATCGTTGCAAAACTGAAAAGTAAAACACCAAAGTCGGGGGAACAGACCGAGAGAGTGAATATCAAATGCCATATTGGAAATTAGAGTTGAGTTCACGATTGATACTTGACAAGTTGACCTAACTCAAATATTTAATATTTTTATCTACACATCATATACATTTTTTATTTGTGACACTTGTTTTTCCTCTAATTTAGCTAAGACATACCTTTTTAATCAAAAAGCCCTAAAGCAAAGTTTTTAGGACAAGTGTTTTTTCTTCTACTCTAGCTAAAAGACATACTCCGTATCTTTTTAATCAAAAAGCACTAAAGCAAAGCTTTACAATATGTTTATTTTATCTGCCCAAACAACTTCAAGTTGAGATGAATTATGTCGAACATGTCATTTTGAATTAGTTTCAAGCAATGGATCAGACGTTTTTTTTTTATTCAAACGGTAAAATATACTAATAACCAAAATTTGAACAAGTTACAATAAGTTCACATGTAACAAGGACATCACCAAGCTACACAATGAAAACAAAAGACATGCTCGCTCGCTATACATTTGCTAACAAGTGGCCGCATCAATACTAGACATCCAAACCAATCATTCTTCTCGGCAAGACTTCTCACCAATTCATATCATCAATCAAGACATCCAGGATAGCATGATGTAACATCGCATCAACTAACCACTTAAGATGACCTATCGACAAAAAAGCTTGTAACTATGACTATCACACTAAAATATGTGAGGTTTCAAGTTCCTTCCTAGACGCAAAGAACTCTAAAAATGTTACGCCAAACTCCCAAAAAGGAGAGGCTTTACCTAGTTTGAGTATGTGTAGCGACGGGTTCAAAACCTGTTAATTAGTCGGCCAAAAGGTCAGAAATTATGGTTAAAAAAAAGATTGCAGCAACTCCAATTATAGTAAACCACACTAGATAACCAATACAGATTATTGAGTGTATAAACCATCATATAACTTCAGATTCCACCAAGTATTGGCACAGCAATAATCAACTAACTACATTTAATGTAGAAGAAACTAAGAACCAAGTACCAAACAAGAAAAATGGTTAATCACTAGAAAAGCCTTATCGGTTGACTTAGCCATCTATCCTTGATATCCGACAACCAATCACCCTTATAAATCTCAAAGCAATACATAAGCATAGGGGAGAACCGTTAAGTTCAGCACACATTTACATGATTATGCTAGTATGCATATGGATACCTTCATGATATTAGCAAACGACGTTCATCAAAACGGGTTACTTCCCTTATGAAGACTGCTAACCAAAAAACTACAAAGACCATAACTAGTCCCCAACTTAAGTTTCCCCATCATCAATGTGCAAAGGCATAGGTCTATATTTCAAATGGAGGAAAATCCTCTCAAGTTACTTTAGTCAAGTTGTTTAATTATGAGCCATTGGATTTGATCCAATGGTTAAAATCAAAAGAACTTCTTTTGATTTCAACAATTGGATCAAATCCAATGACTCATAATTACACAACTTGACTCAAGTTGTATACACAACTTGAGAGGATCTTAGTCCATTTCAATTCCAAACATCCCTTGATACTTTTGATAAACTTAAAGATTTGTTGTATAGCATTAATTGATCATATAACTTTGGTAACCAAAAACCATTACGAATAGGAAACTTTACTTATGATCGTTAGAGACCTTTTTTTAGACTACTACAACAACCAAAGCCACAAACCAACTAAAGTTAGCCATTATTCAACATGATATCGGAGCTTTACATTTGATCCTCGAACTGGGTCGGTCACCATGAACCGCCACCTCTAGCTACCCCCGCCAAATTTCCGCACATTAAAAAAAGGAAAAAGTTCATCTTAAACCCTAGTCGGTCAATGTTCCGACCATAACTCTCAAACCGTAAGACGTTAACCTGCGGAAGGCCTAGCCTGATTTCATAAACGGGCTACTATCCGTTTCGGTTTTGATAGAGTTTTCTATACATTCGGATTATAAATATGTTATCAATAAACGCCAATACTTATGGGTTTACTCATTATTCTAACAGTTATTATTATTTTTTCTTAGAAAAATAAACGTCTTATTTATTTCACAATCAACATAAAGCAATTGAAGGCAAACGGGCAACAAGCTGCGCCGCCAGCCCTTTTTGGATTGCAAAGCTAATCCGCTGAAAAACTACATTCATGGATCTAGGGGTCATCACATTANGAAGATTATCAATCCAAGAAGATCGGAGAGAAACGTCCATTGTGTAGTTAGACCGAGAAGCAACACTTTCATCGAAGTCCTTAATCTTCTTAATAAGATCCTCCTTCTCCCTAGATTGAAGATTATTCCTGTTTATAGACCAAGCTTTGATAACATGTTTTAAGTCCTTCATCTTGTTTTTGAAAGACACAATGGGATTATCACAGAGGACATTAGGGACATGTTGAGCCCAGAAATCGGTAACAGTGGTGTTGAGCTGAGTGTCTAGGAGCCACGAGTTGAAAATTTTAAAAGGGATGGGTCCAAAGTCAAACTTCACTGGAGATAACAAAATGGGTCTATGATCTGATATGAGACAGTCCAATACCAAAGCTGAATAATTCTGGTTAACAAGAGTTAAACCGTCTGATATGAGAAAACGATCAAGCTTGCTTAATTTATCTCCACGTTTGTTAGTTCGAGTAAATAGATGACCTCCAAGAGGGATGTCCCAAAGATTAGCATCACGAATAAAGTTATTGAAAACATTGGCAGAAGAGGGGTTGAAAATTGTACCAATTCTTTCAGAAGCATATCGAACAACGTTAAAATCACCAAATATGATGTAATGCCCTGGGTTGTTTGCCTTAAAGTCAATAATGGTGTTCCAGAGAGTTTCTTTTTTCCTATCTTCTTGAGGCGCATAGACGTTAATCATGTAACAATGAGTGTTTGTAGATATCCAATTACCTTCAACAATGAGGATATGCTCGAAGGAAGAAACTTTAGTCTTTGAAAAAATATTTGGATCCCAAATAGAAACCAAACCACCTGATCTACCAGAAGAGGGGCATTATGCGTATTCGAATTGGAAGTTACCCCAAGAGCATTTCACCTTAAGAGGGTTCACCTTGGTAGAATGAGTTTCTTGAATGCCAAGAAAAGAAACTTTATGTTTGTTACATAACTTAGCAATAGCTTTACATTTACCCGATCCCAAACCGCAAGAGTTGAAAGACATAATATTCATGGATGAACATTGTTGGCGCCAATACTATCAATGAATTTCTTGAGGTCATTTTTACTTCCTTGCATGTCGTATCCCAAGACGTTACCCATTTCAATATGGGAGATAAATGTTTCAATCATAGAACCATAACATTTGGGAGATTTGGAATGAGACTTACTGGCCCTTGAAGACTTTGCGGGAGCTGATGAGGAATTAGATGTTTGTTTGTGACTATTACGTTTATCGCCAGTTGAGAATTTGGGACTGCTACTTTTGTATCTTTCAAAACCAGGAGGTTTTGAGATTGATGCTGAATCCTCTTTCGGAATCTCTGGTTGATCAGAGGGGGGGGGGGTTTGGTTTTCTTTTGTATTGCCATCTTGTTTCTTGTGAACATCTTCTGCTTCGTCGGACCAAAGAGTGTTTTTAACAAACTCGTCTTCTTGAGTGATATTATCGTTACGTATCTCTCCTTCCTCTTCATCCTGTGGATCACTATCACTAAAATCGTTGTCGTGTTTATTGAGGTTATCCATATCAGGGAGGCTCGATAGTGATTCCATACTTCTAATGTCCGGGACCCATCCAGCGAACTCCTTAACAGACACATTAAAAGATTTTCCTAGGATAACCACTTTGCATATTTCATTGACTTGACTATTAATTCTAGTCTTAATGCAGACCCTTCCTATGGCATTGTTTTCAGAGGGGTCTTCGTCAACGAAAAGAGGTTCACCCCAATTAAGAGCAATCTTTTTAAATGCTTTAGACGTCCAAGCATTGAGAGGCAGCCCACCAATTTCAATCCATATGACACGTTCATCAGCAACAAAGAATTTGTTAATATGTTTCAAAGAAGTGAAATACCATGACATCTCCTTGTTGTTTTGAAACTTAGAACACGCTTCTGGTGAATCGAATTCTATCCAAAGCCACATGCCTCCAATATATTTACAATTGAAGTCGTAAAAACCTTCCTTGTTAAGAACTGGTATGTGCTTAAACACATACCTTTTCTTGACCAAATTAAGACCTAAAAGACCAAAAACCCGCAAATAAATGCCAAATATATGTGTTTTTGTGTTTTTATACATGCAGGTAATAAAACATGAGAAAACGACAAAAACCGAGACAAAATCACGGAAAACGAGCACGAGAATGGAAAGAGAAAATATTTATAGCCGGGAAGTGAATTTAAGCTCAAAATGACAAAACAAGTCCCTGGAAGATTTAAAGTTTCATGAATAGTCCCCAGTCAAAGTTTGAAGCAATTTACAAGAATGGTCCCTGAAGATTCAAGAGTTGTCAAATATGGTCCCTGAAAGAATATAAATGAAATAAGGACAACTATGGTCCTCCAAGATATTAAGAATGACACAAATAACCCTTGGAAGCAACTATGAAGATTTGGCAGCTTTGGTCCCTTAAAAATCAGATTTTACCTTTCAACCCTTAAACTTTTAAAACCTTAAAACCTTATAACAAATAAATCTTATAATCATTAAAACCCCAAAAACCCTTAACAGCCCAAAAACACAACCTAGCCCAAAAATACACCCAGCCCACCTTATCCCTATACCCGGCCCCTTTACCCATTTAAATAAAAATAAAAAAATTATACCCGCGTATATTCTCCCCCAATTTCACCCCTAAGAACCCTAATTTACCCACTGTCAAATCCACCCAAATTACCTCATCATAATCTAATCATTGCATCTAGAAGGTGTCAGGATAATGTCAGAAGGCTCCAGAGAACACACGTGGACAAATTAACTTCATCTAGAAGAACCAAGATAGATAAGAGTGACGAATTCGAGAAATTTCTAGGTGGGAAAGGATCCAAGGATGAAGATAAGGGTTCTGGAAACCTTCTGGGAGCTTCAAACCGCCTCAAAATGGCTATAAATAGGGACCCCTGCTCTTGGTGTAATCGTGTAGAGAATTAAGCATAGAATAGGTGTTAAAAAGCTTTCTGTAATTCACTCTTTTGTACTCAAGCACTTTGATTTAATAAAATTTAGTTTTCCTTAAAAGTTCTTTACTTTACTGCTTATTTTCTTAATTGCTTATTTCTTATTTCACTTTACTGCTTATTACTTTATTAGCTTTCATAAGTCTTAGCTTAATTAAGTTTTTAGTTTCCTGTACTGCTTTTCATATCAATATATATATATATATATAAAATAAAAAAAAAAGAAAAAAAAAAAAAAGAAAAAGAAAAACAGAAAAGCTATTAAGCTCAAGCTTATTCACTGCTAAGGAGAGATAAGTTGAGTTGCTTAAGGAAGAACTCAGCCTATCTAGAGATAGGCTACATTGGAAAACCCTTCATTGAGTCAAGGGTAAGAGGTGAGTACTATTTAGC
>LBNU01027419.1:60558-86068 GCA_014162995.1 Artemisia annua | reverse complement strand
TTTTTTTGTTGAATCTAATACCCTTGATAGATCTTGTAGCTCTCGTTGATCGTTAGCAGTGTCTATGTAATCACAAACACTCTAATAGAGAATCTCCAAAGCTTGTATTCTAATGCGGAAAACAAATACAAACATAAACAATGAATACTAAGAACGTTTAATCCTCTATGGATTTTTTATATATTAATAACTTGTAAACTCGTTCGTTACAAAGAACATAAACTTGTGTTCCTTTTATAGACAAGGAACCCTAACCTAAACCGTTTCACAAGAAACGTATATTCTATAAACTTTAAATGATATGCATTATATTTTCCTAATATTACTCATGCATATCCTAACTACATTACATAATACGCGGTTTAACTATATCCGCAGAAACTAAATATGCTGAAACTATGTCTTCAGCAGTATCACATCTTTAGCAGAATCTGTGTCTTCAGCAGATTCCTTCAGCAGTAACCATCAGTAGAATTCTCACTTAGCAAAATTCCCAACAATCCTCCCCTAATCTTGAATTTGACAGGGTTAAGTTCAAGATTCCTTGATAGATCAGTAATCACAATAATGTAAAGAGGATTGTCTTCAAACATCAGCAGCAAAGAACCAAAAAGATGACATCTCTATGATGAATAAGCTTGAAACACCATATCTTTGCAGCAACATATGACATTAGATACATCAAAACAAATAAGTTTCATACTATTCTCATCACATCCAGGTGTGTTAACTCCTGTGAGAGGTGAATCATTGAAAATAATGGATTTGATGTCTCTTTACCAATAGCCATTACTACTTGAGTAGCCAAATGTTTGAGTTCGAAAACCATGGTACACTGATAACCATATGATTTTTAGTAAATCATCAACTATAAACGGATTTGAGTTGTCTTTACCTGTAGCCGTTTGCTCAGGACTAGCCAATTCTTAAAGGAAACATCCTTGGTGAATTGAAAACCAATATGGATTACCACTGCCTTTACCACAAGCCATATACTTATGGGCTAGTCAATTATTTGGATTTTCACAGAATAAGATCCATGGTGAATTGATGACCATTTCAACTCTCAGCAATTAAACATGGGTGAGTTGAGTACCCTATGATTTTTGGCAAATCATTACAGCCATCAACAGATTTGATGTGTCTTTACCAAATCTGTACCCTTTGGACTAGCCAACTCTTTGATGGACACAAGTCACATCTAGTTAGTTGAAAACCATCAACAGAGTTACTATACAACAAACCTGCAAACAGTTAGTACAAAAAGCTAAGAACTATATTTTTTTTTTTACTAAGAAATAAACATATACAACAAATAATACCATAATCAAGTAGAAGCCTGAGATTGTAGAAGCTGAGACTTGATTAATCCAACCAATTGTTCTGCATGTGTGAGATCATTGGACACTGGATTAGGAGAAACCGCCAACTTCCTTCTCAGCAATCTTCTCAGCAGTTTAGATGACAATGGATACTGCTGATCAGAGAACATACAAACTCTCATCCCACACTTAGACTCCACAACATGTACATTTGGTGAAGGATAGAATCTCCATGTATCAACCTTCCATTTATGAGAATTCTTCCAAATAGAATACCCTGTACTATTAGGAGATTTAGAATCAAAAAGAACTTGCAGATCCCCCAATAAGTACAACCCTGCCCCTTGTGGTTTATGACTTGCATAATAATGTGTCACATAGGCATAAAGAGTGTTCAGGTCTTGTCTATCCACCAAATGTAGTATATCCTTCAAGAAAGTAAACTCCATAGAAGATCCATCCATTCTATAGATTGTGTTGATCTGACCATCAGTCACCTTCCAATCTTTCAACACACTATAAGAATCTTCTGGAAAAGTTGTAGGAGAACCCTTCTTGATAAAGGTAGCATTGTCAGCCTGTAGATCCACATGTTTAGATGATCTCTCCTTCTTAGCAGTCTTCTTCTTGGATATCCTTAGAGATCTTCTAATAGCAACATGTCTTTTGTGGGACATCCTCTTCTTCCTCCTACCAGGTACATAAATTCCCATAGAGATAGAGGGATCTACCTTGTCAGATGCACCAGAGGCATCTTCAGTAGGAATAGAGGATGGAGCATCAGTAGGAATGGAGATATGCACACCTTTTTGATACAGCTTATCCATTTCTTTCCTAGCCTTTTTAGCTTTAGCAGCTGCTTGTTCAGCTTGCTTAGCCAAGAGTGCACGATAGTTGGAGAGAAATGATCTTCCTGGATCAGCAGATACAGAAGAAGGAATCTCATTTGTACTTGGTTGTTCCTTGGAAACCATATCATGATCAGCAGCTATTGGTGAAGCTTCAGAAGAAACAGCTATGATAGAAGCTTCAGAAGAAACATGAACAACTGATGGTTGACTAGCAGATGCTTCCTCAGTAGAAATGGAAGACACACCCTTTGCTTCAGCAGATGGTAAACTTACAGAAGAGTGTACACCATCAGCAGTTTGCACACCATCAGCAGTAGATTCAACAATCTTGGATCTTTTGGCAGTAGGAGCTTCCAGAACATCAGCAATTCTTTTTACTGGAGAAGCTGGTTGAATTTGCTTCATAATCAAATTATACAGCCTTATCAGCTCAGAATCAGGTAGATTCCAGACTTGCTTCTTCTTCAAACCAGAAGTGTATGGAGCAACACTTTGGGTGTAAACCACATTCCTCATATAAGTTCTCCTCTCTGCTTCAGTAAGTGGTTTTTCTCTTTTAGCTTTAGCCTTCTGAAGTGCAATAGCTTGTCTCTTGGCAGCTGCATCCTTCTTCTTCTGATCTCCAAGTGCAACCATCTGAGCAGCAAAATTTTCTCTATCAAAATTAGCTCCCAGTATACTCTGAGCAAGAGTAGGATTTGATGCAGCTTGCATAGTATATGTATCCCACTGCTCATCAGTAAAATGAATGGATTGTGCATCCAATTCCCTTTGTCTTGCAGGAGACAGATTGGAAGTAAACTGAGCTGAGAGCCTTTCTTGTAGTGCTTTGCTCTTCATCTGATCTTCATACTCTTGAAGCATTCTTATTTGCTCAATCCTTTCCTTATCAGACATAGACTCTGGATTAATCAATTCTTCAACAAAAACTTCCTTTCCTTTAGCAGAAACAGGTACATCAGAAGCAATAGTAGATTGCTCCTCATCATGAGACAAATCGACATAAAGGGCAGCAGCAGGTGCATCAGAAGAAACTTGTGCTGAAGGATCTTCAGCTTGAGTAGAAGCACCAGCAGTGTCAGAATCCAGCACAAAAGTTTGCCCAGCAACAAATACTTCTGATGGTTCTTCTGAAGGTGTAGCAAAAGACTGAGCATGTGCTTGATCAACTGTAACAGGCTCCATATCTGCATCAGCAGAAACTTGCTCATCTACAGCCTTAGAAGTCACAGCAGCTACTTCAGCCAAATATTGTCTCCTTCTTTTTCTGCTGAACTGAATTGTCTCCTTTTGTGGAATAGCTTTAGGAGATGAAGAAGTAGCAGCTTGTTGAGCCACATCAGCTAATACTTCAAGAGAGTCCATTTGCCTTCCCTCTTGTTCTGCATCAGAAGAAACCACCAAGTTTCTTTTCCTTTTCTTCCCAAGTTATGCCTCTAGTCCCTGAATCTTATCCTTCAAAGCCACAATTTCAGCACCAAGTGAAGATTTAGTGTCTGCAAGCTCTGTTTGAAGATCATCAACCTTTTTGACATACCTGTTGAGCAAATCATATACAGATGTGAGAGTAATAGGCTCCTCAGCTGCACCAGTAGATTGCTCTGTGGTAATGGGAGCATCATTGGGCCTTTCAGGAGAAACAGGCTCAAACGTAGGAATATTATCATCAAAAGCTTCTCTTTCAGGACTAGGTGTAGGAAGTCTAGTTATCTCAGGTTCAAAAGGCAAAGGTACTGATGTACCAAGAGACTGAAGTGTCTCTTCTACCTAAAACCACATTCCTCATATAAGTTCTCCTCTCTGCTTCAGTAAGTGGTTTTTCTCTTTTAGCTTTAGCCTTCTGAAGTGCAATAGCTTGTCTCTTGGCAGCTGCATCCTTCTTCTTCTGATCTCCAAGTGCAACCATCTGAGCAGCAAAATTTTCTCTATCAAAATTAGCTCCCAGTATACTCTGAGCAAGAGTAGGATTTGATGCAGCTTGCATAGTATATGTATCCCACTGCTCATTAGTAAAATGAATGGATTGTGCATCCAATTCCCTTTGTCTTGCAGGAGACAGATTGGAAGTAAACTGAGCTGAGAGCCTTTCTTGTAGTGCTTTGCTCTTCATCTGATCTTCATACTCTTGAAGCATTCTTATCTGCTCAATCCTTTCCATAACAGACATAGACTCTGGATTAATCAATTCTTCAACAAAAACTTCCTTTCCTTTAGCAGAAACAGGTACATCAGAAGCAATAGTAGATTGCTCCTCATCATGAGACAAATCGACCAAAAGGGCAGCAGCAGGTGCATTAGAAGAAACTTGTGCTGACAGATCTTCAGCTTGAGTAGAAGCACCAGCAGTGTCAGAATCCAGCACAAAAGTTTGCCCAGCAACAAATACTTCTGATGGTTCTTCTGAAGGTGTAGCAAAAGACTGCGCTTGTGCTTGATCAACTGTAACAGGCTCCATATCTGCATCAGCAGAAACTTGCTCATCTACAGCCTTAGAAGTCCCAGCAGCTACTTCAGCCAAATATTGTCTCCTTCTTTTTCTGCTGAACTGAATTGTCTCCTTTTGTGGAATAGCTTTAGGAGATGAAGAAGTAGCAGCTTGTTGAGCCACATCAGCTAATACTTCAAGAGAGTCCATTTGTCTTCCCTCTTGTTCTGCATCAGAAGAAACCACTAAGTTTCTTTTCCTTTTCTTCCCAAGTTGTGCCTCTAGTCCCTGAATCTTATCCTTCAAAGCCACAATTTCAGCACCAAGTGAAGATTTAGTGTCTGCAAGCTCTGTTTGAAGATCATCAACCTTTTTGACATACCTGTTGAGCAAATCATATACAGATGTGAGAGTAATAGGCTCCTCAGCTCCACCAGCAGATTGCTCTGTGGTAATGGGAGCATCATTGGGCCTTTCAGGAGAAACAGGCTCAAACATAGGAATATTATCATCAAAAGGTTCTCTTTCAGGACTAGGTGTGGGAAGTCTAGTTATCTCAGGTTCAAAAGGCAAAGGTACTGATGTACCAAGAGACTGAAGTGTCTCTTCTACCTCAAGAACTGGCTCATCAGGAGCAATAGAGATAGGTGGTGTGTGAGGCCTGGGTGAACTAGGGAATGGTTGAGGCTGGTCAGAAGAAGCATTGGATACTTCAGCAGCAATGGAAGGTCCCTCATCAGTGGCAACTAATGGATTACCATCAGCAGCAACACTGGGAGATGATGGATTTCCATCATCAGCAGGATGTGGAGAGGGAGGAGCATCAGCATTATCACCCTCACCAGCATCATTATTGCCTTGTGGCAACATAGCTGGCAATAAAGGGTGAAATGCCCCTACAAAATTAGTTCTCATAGATGCAAAAACTTTCTTTGTAAGTGCTCATATGGGACAAAAGGTTTGCTCTTGGGTTGTTATATTTAAAATCATCTGTAAGAATCTAGGGTACATTAGAAACTTATGCTTTTTCCTTTGAATATTTTCAATCATATTATCAAAGATAAACTTAGAAAAATTATAAGTTAAACCCTTTGAGAGACAGACAATACCACAACCCAATTGGGTAGAGAACTGATCCCATCTACCTGACTTGTTGCTGATACACTGAAGCAATGTGTGCACCAAAAATCTCCACATAGGACAGAACTGATTCTTGTGCCACATGTCTGTTGCTGTGCTTTGATAGCCAACCTCTCTTAAGCCAGCAAGAATATCTTCAGTGTTGGTATGATAGACACCTCCTTCATCATTCAACTGGAGTTGTGTTCTAATCAGTGATTCAGTCACCACATACTCTGTTCCTTCAATTGTTGCTACAATTTCTGTGTCAGACCTCTTAGTAGCCGTTGCCCAAAATTGTTTCACCAACGATTCATATATCACATTTGGAGAATGTGTTAGTGCATAATGAATCTTGGACCTCTGCAAAAACTCTACCATTGAATCATATTGCTCATGGCCTTTTGTCTTAGTCAGGAAAGCAACCTTGTTATGATCTTTCTTGACTTGAAGAGATGCCATTTGAAGATTTTGTGATGAGAGGTTACGACTTAATCAATTTGGGAATGTGTTTATAACAGTTTGATGAGGGAATAAGTTATTTTGGGCAGAGTGATTTGAATTAGGTTATAAACGGAAGTTACCCAATCGTGGCCAAGTATATCGGAACACTTTGTTGACAATATCTGACGTGTATAATAACTTTTGAAAATAAGCCTTCAGCAGAAACAATGGTCAATCTGCTGATTATTAGAGTCAATCAGTAGAAACGGTTGGTAAAATATCTTCAGTAAATATCCAACATTTCACTATGCCATCCGTTACGCATTAATTACCTTATTACATTGACTTTGCTTATAAAATCCACCCAAATCACAAATCTTATCAATCACTTATTCCCAAATAAAGATCAAACCCTAATTTCTCAATTTTCCCTTAATTGTATCCAAAACCATGTCATCCAAACCTGAGATCATCGATCTAAAATCTTCCTCATCATCATCATCTAGTGATGGTTGGAATACTTACTTTCCACCCATTAAACGACCCATTACTCATCCAGTAACTACAAACCAAGGAGGCAAAAGAAATCATGAGATGGGGGAACCAAGTCAAGCCCCCATTCCTGCTGGCTCTAATTCTTCTGACGATTCAAACCCTTGGGTACCTTATCCTACTTCAGATAGAGACCTAGTCTCTCCTTTTCTCTTTACCTCGGATGAGGAATCTTCCGAGGATGAATATGAAGATCCCTCCTTTCTTCCTCCTTCCACACCTGAAAGACCACAAGGAAGATCTAGGAAAACTAACCCTCCACTTCCAAAATCAAGAGAGGTGGTTCTTGGTCTTCCTGCTCAAGAAGGCAGAGGAGAAGGCAAAGGGAAGGGAAAGGTGGAGTAGTTGTAAATGTGATGATGCCAGGGACCAGATTCATATGTTCTTGAGCATCTTCATCATCGTTTTCATCAATCCATCTTTCCATTTTCATCTTCAGCTTCTTCATCGTACTGGACATGCATCTCTACCACTTTTGATGATAGATTAGGTAGAATTCGTGTAGTTGAATATGTATAGGAATGGTCTTATTTACTTTTGAAGTTGTTTGCACTCTGTAACTTGTTTTTTGAATAAATCAAGAACTTGAATTAGTATTTTCCAACACTTGTTGTTTTTCTCTTCAGTAGATGTAATGAGTATCACTTGTATTCCACTTCAGTAGAAACAGAAGTAATCAGTTGTATATACTTCAGTAGAAACAATGAACATCACTTTTGTCCTTCTTCAGTAGAAACAATAACTTCAAGTTACTAGACCTTCTTCCAAACAATCCAACCTAGCAACTGCAAAGACCTGTATGCTGTGAAACAAACACAGAAAACAAACCAAACAAACAAACTAATATGCTAAGACACACATTAGATGGTTAGTGTTAGAAATCTAAAATTATACAAGATTTACAACAACATTTAATCCTCCCCTGAGGCATATGCCTCCCCTGAGGCTTATGCCTCCCCTTAAACATTGCATTTAAGGGTTAACAATCCCAATGTGGACCACTAAGTGTTGAAACCTAGGTCCTTCAAAAGCTTTAGTCAATAAATCTGCACATTTTTATCTGTGTGAATTTTAACCACATTTATCAAATGTTTTTCATATGCATCTCTTATAAAGTGGTGTCTTATCTCAATATGCTTTGTTCTATTGTGAAAAACTGGATTTTTAACAATGCATATGGTACTTTGATTATCAATAAAGATTGTGGTGTTCATGAAATTAAACCCATAATCCAGCAACTGATTTTGTATCCAAAGTACCTGCCCACAACAATTGGCAGCAGCAACATACTCTGCTTCAGTAGATGAGGTAGCAACAATAGTTTGTTTCTTGCATTGCCAAGAAATCAATCTTCTCCCAAGAAATTGGCAACCTCCAGTTGTGGACCTTCTATCCAAATTTGCACCAGCATAGTCACTATCACTATAGGCTTCCAACTTGAAAGGGGACTTTCTTGGGTACCAAAGACCTAGGCTGGCCTTTAAGGTACTTGAAGATCTTTTTGACTGCATTCAAGTGAGAAGTAAGTGGAGTAACTTGATGCCTTGAACAAGCACTCACAGCAAATGTAATGTCAGGCCTAGAAGCTGTCAAATACATCACTGAACTAATCATAGATCTGTATAGATGAACATTCACAGCTGGATCTGATTCAATGTTGTTCTTTGGTTTAGGAGCTTCATAAGGTGTAGTGGCAGTTCTAACACTTTCCATACCAAACTTTGTCAAAATGTCTGTCACATATTTCTGCTGATGGATAAATATGCCATCTGGTTTCTGCTGAACCTGTAGACCCAAGAAGAAAGTAAGCTCCCCCATGGCACTCATCTGAAATTCACCCTTCATTAAGTCTTCAAATTCCCTGCACCAAGCTTCTTTGGTGGATCCAAAGATAATATCATCCACATAAACTTGCACAAGTATAATATCCCTTGAATCCTTCTTTAGGAAGAGTGTTTTGTCAATGGCACCTCTCCTGTGGCCATGCTCCAGCAGAAAATTTGAGAGCCTGGCATACCATGCCCTTGGTGCCTGATGTAAGCCATAAAGAGCTTTGACCACCTTATAAACATAGTCAGGGTGATCTGGATCTTCAAAACCTTTGGGTTGAGTGACATATACTTCTTCTTCAATCTCACCATACAAGAATGCACCTTTGACATCCATCTGATACACAGTAAAGCCTTTGTAAGATGTATAGGCCAAGAAAATCCGAATGGCCTCAACTCTAGCAACAGGTGCAAAAACTTCATCATAATCTATTCCCTCTTCTTGCCTGAACCCCTGAGCCACCAATCTTGCCTTGTTTTTGACAACTATACCCCTTGCATCTCTTTTATTCTTAAAAATCCATTTTGTCCCAATAGCATACTTCCCATCTGGTAAAGGAACCAATATCCAAACTTGCTGATTCTTGAATTGTTGCATTTCCTCTTGCATTGCCTCAAGCTAACTATTATCTGCAAGAGCTTGTGGAACACTGGTTGGTTCCATTTGGGAGAGAAAACAAGCAACCAGACAGTGTTGAAAGTCTGTATGATTGTCTCTCTGTTGCTGGGAAACATAAGACATAAAAGCAACTTCTCCATACTTTGTCTTTTTCACAGTGCTTCTAGTTTGAATAGGATCTTTAGGATCACCTATTATATTCTCCATTGGATGATTAGTGTGAATCCTTTATGTAGCATTGGGGTTGACATCAATGGTTTTGTCAAGATTGGTCACATTAGGTTCAAAGTCACTATCATAGGAAGAGGAAGTGAAGATGCCAGCTTTGGGTTGGTGATTACCAAGATCTGTAGGACTTGGGAAATCGTGTATATGGTTCACCAAAGTCTGTTGACACACGAGCAAAAATAGGAGTAGAAACAGGTTGAGCATCACCAGTAATGAAGTTATCAGAAGAAACAGGAGAACTGTCAGTAGAACTGTCAGCAGAATCCTGATTTCCACTGATGGCTTGTGCTGATTGTCTCAGAAGTGCTTCAGCATCTTTTGTAATTTGTGTACCAAGTTTCTCAGCTTCTTGAGTAGCAGCATGTTCTTGTGTCATGAGCTTAGCAAGATCCTCTGCATAGTTTCATCCTTCTCAGAAGTATCTTTTGCACTGTTTCCTACAAAATGGTTAGGAGTAATTGAAGGTACAACAATAGTTAGTTCATCAAACTCAGACTCATCCTCTGAGTCATCATCCAGTACACCTGCATTGTTAGAAGGAGCATCTTTTATACCTGCAGATTGATTAGCAACAAATCTAGTATACCCCAAAGAATCAGTTAAGTAGTCCAGGTCAAAATACCAAGCATGACCATGACCTTGTACATTAGGTTTTTCTTCTAGGTATCTTAGATTAAGAGTCTCCTCTATCCTTTTAGCATTTAGGTTATATACCCTATAAGCCTTACTATGAGCTGAATATCCCACAATGTATCCCTCATTAGCCTTGCCATCAAATTTCCCAAGTGGGTGACTGGTATTCAAAATGGTCACATGACAACCAAAAGGTCTTAGGTAATGAACAGAAGGAACTTTCCCTGTGAGAAGAATATTTTCAATCATATTATCAGAGATAAACTTAGAAAAATTATAAGTTAAACCCTTTGAGAGACAGACAATACCACAACCCAATTGGGTAGAGAACTGATCCCATCCACCTGACTTGTTGCTGATACACTGAAGCAATGTGTGCACCAAAAATCTCCACATAGGACATAACTGATTCTTGTGCCACATGTCTGTTGTTGTGCTTTGATAGCCAACCTCTCTTAAGCCAGCAAGAATATCTTCAGTGTTGGTATGATAGACACCTCCTTCATCATTCAACTGGAGCTGTGTTCTAATCAGTGATTCAGTCACCACATACTCTGTTCCTTCAATTGTTGCTACAATTTCTATGTCAGACCTCTTAGCAGCCGTTGCCCAAAATTGTTTCACCAACGATTCATATATCACATTTGGAGAATGTGTTAGAGCATAATGAATCTTGGACCTATGCAAAAACTCTACCATTGGATCATATTGCTCATGGCCTTTTGTCTTAGTCAGGAAAGCAACCTTGTTATGATCTTTCTTGACTTGAAGAGATGCCATTTGAAGATTTTGTGATGAGAGGTTACGACTTAATCAATTTGGGAATGTGTTTATAACAGTTTGATGAGGGAATAAGTTATTTTGGGCAGAGTGATTTGAATTAGGTTATAAACGGAAGTTACCCAATCGTGGCCAAGTATATCGGAACACTTTGTTGACCATATCTGACGTGTATAATAACTTTCGAAAATAACCCTTCAGCAGAAACAATGGTCAATCTACTGATTATTAGAGTCAATCAACAGAAACGGTTGGTAAAATATCTTCAGTAAATATCCAACATTTCACTATGCCATCCGTTACGCATTAATTACCTTATTACATTGACTCTGCTTATAAAATCCACCCAAATCACAAATCTTATCAATCACTTATTCCCAAATAAAGATCAAACCCTAATTCTCAATTTTCCCTTAATTGTATCCAAAACCATGTCATCCAAACCTGAGATCATCGATCTAACATCTTCCTCATCATCATCATCATCATCACCTAGTGATGGTTGGAATACTTACTTTCCACCCATTAAACAACCCATTACTCATCCAGTAACTACAAACCAAGGAGGCAAAAGAAAGCATGAGATGGGGGAACCAAGTCAAGCCCCCATTCCTGCTGGCTCTAATTCTTCTGACGATTCAAACCCTTGGGTACCTTATCCTGCTTCAGATAGAGACCTAGTCTCTCCTTTTCTCTTTACCTCGGATGAGGAATCTTCCGAGGATGAATATGAAGATCCCTCCTTTCTTCCTCCTTCCACACCTGAAAGACCACAAGGAAGATCTAGGAAAACTAACCCTCCACTTCCAAAATCAAGAGAGGTGGTTCTTGGTCTTCCTGCTCAAGAAGGCAGAGGAGAAGGCAAAGGGAAGGGAAAGGTGGAGTAGTTGTAAATGTGATGATGCCAGGGACCAGATTCATATGTTCTTGAGCATCTTCATCATCGTTTTCATCAATCCATCTTTCCATTTTCATCTTCAGCTTCTTCATCGTACTGGACATGCATCTCTACCACTTTTGATGATAGATTAGGTAGAATTCATGTAGTAGAATATGTATAGGAATGGTCTTATTAACTTTTGAAGTTGTTTGTACTCTGTAACTTGTTTCTTGAATGAAAAACTTTGAATTAGTATTTTCCAATACTTGTTGTTTTTCTCTTCAGTAGATGTAATGAGTATTCATTGTATTCCACTTCAGTAGAAACAGAAGTAATCTGTTGTATATACTTCAGTAGAAACACTGAACATCACTTTTGTCCTTCTTCAGTAGAAACAATAACTTCTTCAGTAGTAACCATAACTTCAAATTACTAGACCTTGTTCCAAACAATCCAAACTAGCAACTGCACAGACCTGTATGCTGTGAAACAAACACAGAAAAGCAAACCAAACAAACAAACTAATATGCTAAGAAACACATTAGATGGTTAGTGTTAGAAATCTAAAATTATACAAGATTTACAACAACATTCAATCCTCCCCTGAGGCATATGCCTCCCCTGAGGCTTATGCCTCCCCTTAAACATTGCATTTAAGGGTTAACCATCCCAATGTGGACAACTAAGTGTTGAAACCTAGGTCCATCAAAAGCTTTAGTCAATAAATCTGCCACATTTTTATCTGTGTGAATTTTAACCACATTTATCAAATGTTTTTCATATGCATCTCTTATAAAGTGGTGTCTTATCTCAATATGCTTTGTTCTATTGTGAAAAACTGGATTTTTAACAATGCATATGGTACTTTGATTATCAATAAAGATTGTGGTGTTCATGAAATTAAACCCATAATCCAGCAACTGATTTTGTATCCAAAGTACCTGCCCACAACAATTGGCAGCAGCAACATACTCTGCTTCAGTAGATGAGGTAGCAACAATAGTTTGTTTCTTGCATTGCCAAGAAATCAATCTTCTCCCAAGAAATTGGCAACCTCCAGTTGTGGACCTTCTATCCAAATTTGCACCAGCATAGTCACTATCACTATAGGCTTCCAACTTGAAAGGGGACTCTCTTGGGTACCAAAGACCTAGATGAGGCTGGCCTTTAAGGTACTTGAAGATCTTTTTGACTGCATTCAAGTGAGAAGTAAGTGGAGTAACTTGATGCCTTGAACAAGCACTCACAGCAGATGTAATGTCAGGCCTAGAAGCTGTCAAATACATCACTGAACCAATCATAGATCTATATAGATAAACATTCACAGCTGGATCTGATTCAATGTTGTTCTTTGGTTTAGGAGCTTCATAAGGTGTAGTGGCAGTTCTGACACTTTCCATACCAAACTTTGTCAAAATGTCTCTCACATATTTCTCCTGATGGATAAATATGCCATCTGGTTTCTGCTGAACCTGTAGACCCAAGAAGAAAGTAAGCTCCCCTTTGGCACTCATCTGAAATTCACCCTTCATTAAGTCTTCAAATTCCCTGCACCAAGCTTCTTTGGTGGATCCAAAGATAATATCATCCACATAAACTTGCACAAGTATAATATCCCTTGAATCCTTCTTTAGGAAGAGTGTTTTGTCAATGGCACCTCTCCTATAGCCATGCTCCAGCAGAAACTTTGAGAGCCTGGCATACCATGCCCTTGGTGCCTGATGTAAGCCATAAAGAGCTTTGACCACCTTATAAACATAGTCAGGGTGATCTGGATCTTCAAAACCTTTGGGTTGAGTGACATATACTTCTTCTTCAATCTCACCATACAAGAAGGCACCTTTGACATCCATCTAATACACAGTAAAGCCTTTGTAAGATGCATAGGCCAAGAAAATCCGAATGGCCTCAACTCTAGCAACAGGTGCAAAAACTTCATCATAATCTATTCCCTCTTCTTGCCTGAACCCTTGAGCCACCAATCTTGCCTTGTTTTTGACAACTATACCCCTTGCATCTCTTTTATTCTTCAAAATCCATTTTGTCCCAATAGCATACTTCCCATCTGGTAAAGGAACCAATATCCAAACATGCCGATTCTTGAATTGTTGCATTTCCTCTTGCATTGCCTCAAGCCAACTATTATCTGCAAGAGCTTGTGGAACACTGGTTGGTTCCATTTGGGAGAGAAAACAAGCAACCAGATAGTGTTGAAAGTCTGTATGATTGTCTCTCTGTTTCTGGGAAACATAAGACATAAAAGCAACTTCTCCATACTTTGTCTTTTTCATAGTGCTTCTAGCTTGAACAGGATCTTTAGGATCACCTATTATATTCTCCATTGGATGATTAGTGTGAATCCTTTTTGTAGCATTGGGGTTGACATCAATGGTTTTGTCAAGATTGGTCACATTAGGTTCAAAGTCACTATCATAGGAAGAGGAAGTGAAGATGCCAGCTTTGGGTTGGTGATTACCAAGATCTGTAGGACTTGGAAATCGTGTATATGGTTCACCAAAGTCTGTTGACACACGAGCAGAAATAGGAGTAGAAATAGGTTGAGCATCACCAGTAATGAAGTTATCAGAAGAAACAGGAGAACTGTCAGTAGAACTGTCAGCAAAATCCTGATTTCCACTGATGGCTTGTGATGATTGTCTCAGAAGTGCTTCAGCATCTTTTGTAATCTGTGCACCAAGTTTCTCAGCTTCTTGAGTAGCTTCATGTTCTTGTGTCATGAGCTTAGCAAGATCCTCTGCATAGTATGACTCATCTTCATCCTTCTCAGAAGTATCTTTTGCACTGTTTCCTACAAAATGGTTAGGAGTAATTGAAGGTACAACAATAGTTAGTTCATCAAACTCAGACTCATCCTCTGAGTCATCATCCAGTACACCTGCATTGTTAGAAGGAGCATCTTTTATACCTGCAGATTGATTAGCAACAAATCTAGTATATCCCAAAGAATTAGTTAAGTAGTCCAGGTCAAAATACCAAGCATGACCATGACCTTGTACATTAGGTTTTTCTTCTAGGTATCTTAGATTAAGAGTCTCCTCTATCCTTTTAGCATTCAGGTTATATACCCTATAAGCCTTACTATGAGCTGAATATCCCACAATGTATCCCTCATTAGCCTTGCCATCAAATTTCCCAAGTGGGTGACTGGTATTCAAAATGGTCACATGACAGCCAAAAGGTCTTAGGTAATGAACAGAAGGAACTTTCCCTGTGAGAAGTTCATAAGGTGTCTTAGAATGAGGTCTTGTGATAGAGACCCTGTTCAGAACATAACAAGCAGTACTTACTGCCTCAGTCCAGAACATTGTGGGTAACTTAGAGTCTGCAAGCATGGATCTTGCTGCCTCTATTAGGGTTCTATTCTTCCTCTCAGCAACCCCATTTTTTGAGGGGTCCTGGGATTGCTATAGTCCCTTTTTACCCCTTTAGAGTTACAAAGGTCTATTAAAACCACATTCTTGAACTCTGTTCCATTATCACACCTTATACCTTTAACCTTTTTATTTAGCTGGTTTTCAACTAGGGTAATAAAATCTTTTAAAATTGGAGATGTTTCATCTTTAGTTTTCAAAAAGAATACCCAGCAAAACCTGCTATAATCATCAGTGATCACCAAACAGAAGTACTTATGATCAATACTTCTCACTTGAGTTGGACCAAAGAGATCCATATGCAGCAACTGAAGTGGTTCTGTGATATTTCTCACTGCTGTAATGGCTTTGTAGGAGGCTCTGTGTTATTTTCCTTTGTTGCATGCAACACAATTGTGTTCATTGGTGAAGACCTTGGAAGGAAGCCCTTGAACAAGACCAAGTTTAGACAGCTTGTTGATGGTCTTGAAATTCACATGAGCCATCCTTCTGTGCCATTTGGTAGATTCATCCATGGAAGCTTTAGCCACCAAACATGTTAGATCACTGTCAGGTTGTACTTCATTTAAGTTGAATGTGTACAAATTATTGCTTCTTGGAACTCTCAGCAGAATTGGTGTATCTGCTGGAAGTTTGAAGTCTTTGTTGAGTACAAGACATTCATCCTCTGAGAAGAAAACTTTGTTCTTTTTATCACAAATTTGTGACACTGAGAACAAATTAAAGTGCTGCATTTCCTTCACATAAAGTACATTTTCAAAATCTAGCATGGGTGTTCTGATAGTTCCTTTTCCTGTGATTCTACCATTTCCTCCACCAAAGGTCACATTACCTCCACCTACTATGGGTACAAAATTTATCATCTTTTCTCTGTTCCCTGACATGCTCCTTGAACAGCCACTATCTACTATGCCAACTTCTTTACTCAGTAAGGGATGATCCTACAACAACAATAAAAAATATACAAAATATAAGTACACTATGGAGACTCAAGTCATTACTGACTTGAGCCTGCCTTGTGGATCATAAGAAGTAGGCCATGTAGATGTATAAGATCCACCATTGTTCTTGGATCTTCTTTGATAATTAGATCCCCTGTTAGTCCAAGAACAACCTGCTGAGGGCTTAACAGCAGTATCCCATGGTCCCCCCCAACTCATATATATAGGTTGATAATAACTAGGCCAATAACCATTCTGATAATAAGGAGAAATAGGTCTAGGGAATGGTCTTGCAATATGTCTTTTCCTATATGATGGAAAAGTTCTGTCAGCAGAAACTAATGCATCAGCAGATGCTGATTTATCAGCAGTATTGTATCTGCTGTTAGATTGAGTTGCTTGTGGAACATAAGCAGGTATGTCATCAACATGTTTCCACATTGGTCTAGGTTTCTTAGTACAGTCACCCATTCTTTGCTCATGAAAATTACAATCCTTAATTAAATGAGATTTGCTTCCACACACAAAACATTTCTTCTTTCTAGAAGATTTATTAGAATTGAAAGGAGTTCTATTGAAAGCATTCAAATCACAAACATTAACAGAATTTTTTTTGACAGAATTAACATTATTGTTTTGCAAAGAATTAAATAACAAGTCTTCAGAAGAAACTGTCTTTGAATGGGATTCATCAGCAGCAACTCCTAGAGGATTGTTAGAGGACTTGGGTGAAGGCTTTGATGAGGTCTTGGGAAGGTCTGACTGATCACTTGAATCACAGCTTTCATAGGCAGTAGACCCCTTATCAGAAGACTTGTCACTGCAAGAGACAGAGTCAGCATTGTTAGTAACAGGGTCAGATAAGTCACTTGACTTTTTGCCATATAAATGGTGTGATCCATCAAAGTCAACTGTGATGGATAGGTCAATGGGCATATGTTCACCTCTAATGGGACCAGGGACAGCATGTAAGGTGCGTTCTTTAACATAGTTTGCTAATCCTGCTGGTGTAGTTTTTCTACTGTCATTCCTAGCTTCTAATCCTACATATTTTTGAAAACCTAATCCTATACCAGAGTTGACAGCTTGACTACCATACAAACTTCTAGCTAAATTATCACCTGATATTAACCACTTCTTTTGTGTAGCTATTTCAGTATCTAGCTTCTCTTGAAGATCTTGTTTATCAAACTCTAACTTAGCTTTCACCTTTTTAGTATAGATTAACTCATCTTGAGCACATTTTAAGTCCTGTTCTAACCCTTTTATTTCCTCCTCATAAGCAACTTGATTCTTCTGAAACCAAATCTTTTGTTTTTCTACGATTTTTAAACCATGTTTATATGATTCAAGGTCTTTATAACACTCATTATATTTAGGTTTTAACTCATCATACATTTCTTTAAGTTCATTATATCTTACACTACAACCAAACACACAGTTATGTACCTGAGAAATGCCCATAAGAGCAAATTGATCATGAACATCCTCTGAAGTACAGCTTACCAGCAGTCCACTCTAATCACTATAACCATCACTTCTCTCATGAGCCTTCCAGTCAACATGATCATACAAAGTGATCAAGGCTGTGGGATATCCAGTTTTGGCAGTATCAACTTCCCCTTGTTTCTGCTGATAGGTAGAATACCTAACCTCATCAGTAGATTTCTTGTCCTTGCATTCTCTGGAGAAGTGACCCATTTGACCACAAGTGTAGCACTTGATCTTCCTTCTGTCAAACCTGGCTGAATCCCTGCCATTGAAACCAAACTTCCTTCCAGCCTTTTTCTCAAATCTCTTGATGCTCAATGAGAGCATAGCCACCTGCCACTTCAAGTTCATCTCTTCTATATCCATGGATCCACCTGTTCAAAGTCCTCATAGGAGAGTTGCTGCTGAGATTCACAATCAGCAACAAAAGAGTGAAGTACATCTTCCAACACACTACTAGAAGAATGTGATTTGGTTGGTGTGTATGAAGATGATGCAGATGAAATTGGACTTGAACTAGGAGGCATTATATTGGAGGTGGAACCAACAAAAGCTGAGTAAGTGGGAGTAGTTGAACGAATAGGACTTTTGACATCTGGTTCAAGAGTTTTGAGCTTGTTGTACAAATCATCAAAACTCATCATGTCCAATCCACCCTTAACTTTGAGTGCAATGCTTACTTGAATGCATGATGGAGGCAAGGATCTTAAGAATTTAGCATTGCAATCTTCATTGTCTGGCCTTGCCTTCAGCTGATTAAATTGACTCAGAATCTTATGAAATTTGTCATAACCCTTGTGGATACCTTCTTCCTCAGTGATCTGAAACTCTTGAAACTGCTGCTTCAGCATTGACTTCCTCATCCTTCTTGACTCATCATTCCCACCAAATCTAGCTTTAATTGCCATCCAGAGATCCTTTGCATCAGTCATGAAGTGAAAGTCACCCAAGTGATCTGGAGGTATAGCTTGAAGAAGAATAGTCCACTTTATTTTCCCTCTGAAGAGCAAGTACCTCTTCAGCAGATGTAGGATCAAGATAGTATATTCTACCATCTGCGTCAGTGCCAGTCCTCTTTGGACTGTTGCCTTTAAGGACCACCTTCCAAATATTATGATCAATGTTGGTAATCCAGTTTTGCATCTGCATTGCCCAGAGTTCATACTCTTCTTTCTTAAGGTAAGGGAATTTTGCATTGCTGTTAGAGAGAGTGAGGTGATGAAGGGATGCTGTGTTTTGATTGTGTGTTGTATCTGACTCAGCGTCAGATCCAGGCATGATGTAAAGTTGTGTTATTGAGGAGTGCTTAAAAACTATGCCAACTTCTTTACTCAGTAAGGGATGATCCTACAACAACAACAAAAAAATATACAAAATATAAGTACACTATGGAGACTCAAGTCATTACTGACTTGAGCCTGCCTTGTGGATCATAAGAAGTAGGCCATGTAGATGTACCATTGTTCTTGGATCTTCTTTGATAATTAGATCCCCTGTTAGTCCAAGAACAACCTGCTGAGGGCTTAACAGCAGTATCCCAAGGTCCCCCCCAACTCATATACTTAGGTTGATAATAACTAGGCCAATAACCATTCTGATAATAAGGAGAAATAGGTCTAGAGAATGGTCTTGCAATATGTCTTTTCCTATATGATGGAAAAGTTCTGTCAGCAGAAACTGATGCATCAGCAGATGCTGATTTATCAGCAGTATTGTATCTGTTGTTAGATTGAGTTGCTTGTGGAACATAAGCAGGTATGTCATCAACACGTTTCCACATTGGTCTAGGTTTCTTAGCACAGTCACCCATTCTTTGCTCATGAAAATTACAATCCTTAATTAAATGAGATTTGCTTCCCCACACAAAACATTTCTTGTTTCTAGAAGATTTAATAGAATTGAAAGGAGTTCTATTGAAAGCATTCAAATCACAAACATTAACAGAATTGTTTTTGACAGAATTAACATTATTGTTTTGCAAAGAATTAAATAACAAGTCTTCAGAAGAAACTGTCTTTGAATGGGATTCATCAGCAGCAACTCCTAGATGCTTGTTAGAGGACTTGGGTGAAGGCTTTGATGAGGTCTTGGGTGAGGCCTTGGGAAGGTCTGACTGATCACTCGAATCACAGCTTTCATAGGCAGTAGACCCCTTATCAGAAGACTTGTCACTGCAAGAGACAGAGTCAGCATTGTTAGTAACAGGGTCAGATAAGTCACTTGACTTTTTGCCTTATAAATGGTGTGATCCATCAAAGTCAACTGTGATGGATAGGTCAATGGGCATATGTTCACCTCTCATGGGACCAGGGACAGCATGTAAGCTGCCTTCTTTAACATAGTTTGCTAATCCTGCTGGTGTAGTTTTTCTACTGTCATTCCTAGCTTCTAATCCTACATATTTCTGAAAACCTAATCCTATACTAGAGTTGACAGCTTGACTACCATACAAACTTCTAGCTAAATTATCACCTGATATTAACCACTTCTTTTGTGTAGCTATTTCAGTATCTAGCTTCTCTTGAAGATCTTGTTTATCAGACTCTAACTTAGCTTTCACCTTTTTAGTATAGATTAACTCATCTTGAGCACATTTTAAGTCCTGTTTTAACCCTTTTATTTCCTCCTCATAAGCAACTTGATTCTTCTGAAACCAAATCTTTTGTTTTTCTATGATTTTTAAACCATGTTTATATGATTCAAGGTCTTTATAACACTCATTATATTTAGGTTTCAATTCATCATATTGTTCTTTAAGTTCATTATATCTTACACTACAACCAAACACACAGTTATGTACCTGAGAAATGCCCATAAGAGCAAATTGATCATGAACATCCTCTGAAGTACAGCTTGCCAGCAGTCCACTCTGATCACTATCACCATCACTTCTCTCATGAGCCTTCCAGTCAACATGATCATCCAAAGTGATCAAGGCTGTGGGATATCCAGTTTTGGCAGTATCAACTTCCCCTTGTTTCTGCTGATAGGTAGAATACCTAACCTCATCAGTAGATTTCCTGTCCTTGCATTCTCTGGAGAAGTGACCCATTTGACCACAAGTGTAGCACTTGATCTTCCTTCTGTCAAACCTAGCTGAATCCCTGCCATTGAAACCAAACTTCCTCCCAGCCTTTTTCTCAAATCTCTTGATGCTAATGGAGAGCATAGCCACCTGCCACTTCAAGTTCATCTCTTCCATATCCATGGATCCACCTGTTCAAAGTCCTCATAGGAGAGTTGCTGCTGAGATTCACAATCAGCAACAAAAGAGTGAAGTACATCTTCCAACACACTACCAGAAGAATGTGATTTGGTTGGTGTGTATGAAGATGATGCAGATGAAATTGGACTTGAACTAGGAGGCATTATATTGGAGGTGGAACCAACAAAAGCTGAGTAAGTGGGAGTAGTTGAACGAATAGGACTTTTGACATCTGGTTCAAGAGTTTTGAGCTTGTTGTACAAATCATCAAAACTCATCATGTCCAATCCACCCTTAGCTTTGAGTGCAATGCTTACTTGAAGCCATTATGGAGACAAGGATCTTAAGAATTTAGCATTACAATCTTCATTGTCTGGCCTTGCCTTCAGCTGATTCAATTGACTCAAAATCTTATGAAATTTGTCATAACCCTTGTGGATACCTTCTTCCTCAGTGATCTGAAACTCTTGAAACTGCTGCTTCAGCATTGACTTCCTCATCCTTCTTGACTCATCATTCCCACCAAATCTAGCTTTAATTGCCATCCAGAGATCCTTTGCATCAGTCATGAAGTGAAAGTCACCCAAGTGATCTGGAGGTATAGCTTGAAGAAGAATAGTTCTCACTTTATTTTCCCTCTGAAGAGCAAGTACCTCTTCAGCAGATGTAGGATCAAGATAGTATATTCTACCATCTGCGTCAGTGCCAGTCCTCTTTGGACTGTTACCTTAAAGGACCACCTTCCAAAGATTATGATCAATGTTGGTAATCTAGTTCTGCATCTGCATTGCCCAGAGTTCATACTCTTCTTTCTTAAGGTAAGGGAATTTTGCATTGCTGTTAGAGAGAGTGAGGTGATGAAGGGATGCTGTGTTTTGATTGTGTGTTTTATCTGCCTCAGCGTCAGATCTAGGCATGATGTAAAGTTGTGTTGTTGAGGAGTGCTTAAAAAATTGATGTTCTCAGTATCAAAGAGACTCTCCCGAGGCTCTGATACCACTTGTTGAATCTAATACCCTTGATAGATCTTGTAGCTCTCATTGATCGTTAGCAGTGTCTATGTAATCACAAACACTCTAATAGAGAATCTCCAAAGCTTGTATTCTAATGCGGAAAACAAATACAAACATAAACAATGAATACTAAGAACGTTTAATCCTCTATGGATTTTTTATATATTAATAACTTGTAAACTCGTTCGTTACATAAAGGAATTAGGAAAGGCGGCGTATATGTCATGAAACTAGGAGATAAATTGGAAGATAGGATATGCCTAGCGACCCTAGAAGAAAACTCCACCTTGTGGCATAGGATATTAGGTCATGCAAACATGCAACAAATCCAATCATTGGTGTCTAAGGAACTAGTTAGAAACTTGCCTAGCCTTAAGTATAATCAACACTTTTGCGATGCCTGTAAAATAGGAAAACAACCACACGCTAGTCATAAAGCTAAGAACATAGTATCCACCACTAGATGCTTAGAACTACTTCATATGGACCTCTTTGGTCCATCCGCGGTGCGGAGCTATGGTGGCAATCGCTACACGTTAGTTATAGTAGATGACTATTCACGATACACGTGGACTAGGTTTCTAAGCGATAAGACCGAAGCTTTTGAAAAATTTGAGACCTTTAGTAAAATGATACAAAATAAGCTAGGATGCACTATAGTTTCAATTAGGACGGACCATGGTAGGGAATTTGATAACGAAATACAATTCGGAAAATATTGTGACTTAAATGGAATATCTCACAACTTTTTCGCCCCACGAACACCTCAATCAAATGGAGTAGTAGAAAGGAAAAATAGGACTTTACAAGAAATGAGTAGAACTATGTTAAACGGGCAATCTATCCCACAAAAGTTTTGATGCCATGCCGTAGATACTTCAACATATATACTTAATAGGGTGTCTATTAGAAGAATACTAGGAAAGACTCCTTATGAGTTACTAAGAGGTAGAAAACCAAACATAGGCTACTTCAAGGTATTCGGAAGTAAATGTTTCATTCTTAACACTAAGGATTATCTTACTAAGTGCGACCCTAAGTCATATGAAGGAATTTTTCTAGGATACTCGCAAAATAGTAAAGCATATATAGTTTTAAATAAAGATACTATGAGAGTAGAAGAATCATTAAACGTAACCTTCGACGAAACTCCTCCACTACCTAGGACATTGCCTTTAGAAGATGATGATGTTATAGAGGAAGATGCTATTGAGGTTAGTAAGACAAAGCCCGTAGGAAATGATATTGAGGAAGAAAACTTAGAAGAAAATAACAAAGTCATAAATATTAAGGAATCTAGGTCACACCCATTAGACAACATCATAGGTCACCTAAACCAACGAACACATAGATCACAAGCGCAAGACAAAAATAACTTCTTTTGTTTTGTGTCAACAATAGAGCCTAAGAACATAAATGAAGCTTTAAAGGATGAAAGTTGGATTATGGCTATGCAAGAAGAATTAAATCAATTTAAAACAAATGATGTTTGGGAATTAGTACCAAATCCTAGGAATGTGACTATAATAGGAACTAAGTGGGTATTTAGGAATAAACTAGATGAGAATGGAATAGTTACTAGGAACAAAGCTAGGTTAGTCGCCCAAGGTTATAATCAACAAGAAGGAATTGATTATGACGAAACCTACGCCCCCGTAGCTAGATTAGAATCCATTAGAATCCTTTTAGCTTATGCCTGCGCCCTAGACTTTAGGTTATACCAAATGGATGTGAAGAGTGCATTCCTTAACGGTTTTATCAATGAGGAGGTATATGTGGCACAACCTCCAGGATTCATTGACTTCGCAAAACCTGATTATGTTTATAAACTAAAGAAAGCTTTATATGGTCTTAAGCAAGCTCCAAAGGCTTGGTATGATAGACTAAAGGCATTCTTGGTTAAACATAATTATTCCATGGGAATGGTAGATAACACTCTCTTCACTAAAAGAAGTGACCCTCATATTATCATTGTTCAAATATATGTCGATGACATTATATTTGGCTCAACTTGTCAAGAAATGTGTGATGAATTTGCCAAAATCATGCATGATGAGTTTGAGATGAGTATGATGGGAGAACTAAACTTCTTCTTAGGACTACAAATAAAACAACTAGAAGACGGAATATTCTTTAACCAATCTAAGTACATTAAGGAAATGCTTAAGAAATTTGGCCTAGAAGACTCTAAACCACTTAAGACACCTATGTCTACGGAAATTAAACTCACAAGAGATGAAGAGGGTGAGTCCGTAGATAATACTAAGTATAGAGGAATGATAGGAAGTCTACTATACTTAACGGCAAGTAGACCCGATATCATGTATAGTGTTTGCCTTTGCGCTCGCTTTCAAGAGGATCCCAAAACCTCTCACCTAGAAGCGGTTAAGCGTATCTTCCGATACATTAAAGGCACTATACACTTAGGATTATGGTATCCTAAGGGATCCGGCATAGAAACCATTGTCTATGCGGATTCGGATCATGCGGGAGACTACGTAGATAGAAAGAGCACTAGCGGTATTTGCACGTTTATGGGATGTTGTTTAACATCTTGGTTTTCGAAGAAGCAAACCGCTCTTGCTATTTCTACCACCGAAGCCGAATACGTAAGCGCTGGAAAGGCATGTCAACAAGCACTATGGATGAAACAAGCTCTCGTAGACTATGGCATTAGGTTAGAAAATATCCCCATCATGTGCGATAATAAAGGAGCTATAGACTTAAGTAAGAATCCCGTTCAACACTCTAGGACTAAACACATAGAAATACGACATCACTTTCTTAGGGATAACGTACAAAAGGGAAACATTACGATAGAATAGGTAGCTTCGGAAGATAATATTGCTGACATATTCACTAAGCCCCTTAAGCGTGAATTATTCAACCACTTGCGTTTAGGATTAGGAATGATGGAACAAATTGATTGAATTTTCTTGAAAAACCAAAACTTTTTGAAATTTCAAAATTCTGGACACTTTCAAGTGTCAGATGGGCGGACCCCTTAAATATATAAGGGCGGCCCCTTTAAAATTAAGGGGACTGACCTCTATTTAAGGGGGCCGGCCATCTGATGGTAAAAATTTCTGTGTTTTCATTCTTTCTTCCCAAATCTGAGTCTAGTATTCTGTTTTGCACAAAATCAAGAATTGAGATATTTCTTTTGCATAATTATATTTTCAATAAAAACCTCAATTCCTTTCCAAAATATTCTCACGATTAGGAAAACTCATTGTTGAATAAAAATAAAAAAGTTTTTCTAAAATCATGCATCATAGTCTTACTCTCGTTGTTTATGAGTATATAATCTAATGTATACTTATATATAACACTTAGAAATGAGCAAATTTAATTCAAGGAGACTAAAGATTGTTTCTCAAGATCATTTGTTTTTAAGAAGCAATCTTTACTCCACATTTGTTTCATTTAGGCACACACTAGAACAAAATCAAGAATTTCATAGTCACATTTGTTCCATCACTAGTTAGCCACTAATAGGTGCCTTTACTCTAAGATTAGTTGCCTTAGTATACCTTTGTTGCTTAATTGATGATTTGCTTTGATTGCATGCTTGATTATACTTATATACTCTATTTGCTTAATTGCTTATTAGCTTTATTTGCATGCTTAATTATGCTTAATTATGTTTATATGATTAATTGCTAGCATGTATGCTTTTCATGAAAATTAGACTATGAAAATACTTGCCTAGTTGCCTAAAAGAGTTGGTCTTGCCCAAAACCAAACCCCAAAACAAACACCTTTCAGGAAATACTTTGCCAAAAA
>LBNU01027419.1:7183-50888 GCA_014162995.1 Artemisia annua | reverse complement strand
AGGCAAAACAACAGAGAACTTAAACCAATAATCACAATATGAATGGCTTCTTTGAAAAAGGTACACCACTCACAAGGATACAAAGGCAAGTTTTAATCTTTGGTTTGGGAACTTATTAATGGTCATACCCCCAGTTAGGTAGTATTCTGTCGAATGTTTCTCGATAGTGTCTTTTATTGTTTATTTAACAAGAAAAACGGAAAATGTTTTTGTATTTTTAACTTTTATATATATATAGAAAGAAAAGGAAAATATTTTTGTATTTTATATGTTTTTGGAAACGATAACTTCTAGACGAAGGATCTACAAGTCACTAATCGTTAAAATCGTGACGATATTGTAGCAACACACAACATCCCAGGCAGCGGCGCCAAAATTTTGATACGTGCAGGATGCGCGTACCAAAGATATACACACACAAAGTAGACGTGAGGGGAATTCACTAATCAACCTTTGTGAAAAGGCCGACTAGCAAAACTCGTGAATACAATATATGTATATATGTGATACCGGACAAGTGATCACCCGGGTCGTGTCCCAACGAGGTGTGAATAGCAAATATCGTGTGAGATTCGAGATTAAAATGCTTGCAATGATGTTGAGTGGTTATTTGGTATTGTGAAACAATTACGACTACTAGAAATCACAAATAACGAACGAGAAATGAAATAAAAGCAACCAACACAAGAATTCAAACAAGGAATGCTAAATAAAACTTAAAATCTACTTAAAATGCTACGGGAACGATAACAGGAAGATAGGGAACCCTAAAACGTGATCCAAGTTTAAAAACGCAAAAGTTATTTTAAGAAAAACGTAAACGTGCTAAACAAAACGCGACTTTTAAGCTACACTAGTCCTACGGGGTTACAAATAATTTTCCTACGCACTAGATGACAAAAGAAAATTTTTAGAAAAAAGAAAATTAAAATTTCAATTAAAATTCTATTTATTACGAATTAAAAACTATTTAACACTAATTTAAATCTAATAAATATTGAAACTAATTAGAAAATTCAGAAACTTTTATAATAAATATTACAAGTTAAAAGTAATCTAAGAAAATATAAAAAGTCGTGGCACAGTTCAAATTAAGCACGCAATAAGCAAAAATAAGCAAATAAGCAAACTGCCTAAACTTGGGTTAAATAAATTGAAGGTGCAAAGGTTAACGCGAAAGATGGTTTGTGTGTGGTGTGGGTGTATTCCTTGCTTACTATCCTAAAGGTTTGGGGTTCGAATCCACCACAGGCCTTTTTGCTAAAATTATTTTTCTTTTTAATTTTTCTTTTTGCAAATGTGTTTAACCAACAAAATTGAATAACTTTTGTGAAGAAAAGTTTCTGGAAAAGCTTTAACAAGCTTAATTTTCACACAGTTATGGGCTTTTAGGCTAAAATGAGTTTTTGAGCAAGCTAGAAGCTAACCAATAAGCACGTAAGCTGGAACAAAGGGACAAACATGCTAAACACAGTCTCAAACTCATGCAAACATCATAACATTAACAATTTAGCAACTAGAATCTAACAGCTAGCAAGAGTGTAAACAAGCTCGGAGTGTATACTGGTGCATTAGTACAAACAGGCCAAAGGAGCAACTTGGAAGGGCAAATAAGCTAGATACAAGGGACAAGCCAACAAACAAATTCTCAAACAAACAAAAATAAGCTTAAAAACATCAAATAACAAGCTTAAACAAGCAGAATCTGAAAATAAAACAAGCTCAATGTTTGTACTGGGTATATCAGTACAAACAGCAGTCTAAAATGGGGCAGGTTAGAGGCCAAAAATAAGCAAGATAATAAGCACTAAGGGGCAAACAAAGGACAAATCTAGTAAAACAACNATCTATTTGGGCCTACTAAACCTAAAGATCTTGGAATAAATGTAGAACTCTTAACTTTCGTTGACTTGGTTTACTTTTATATCTCTATCTAGATCTTGTTATGTGATACATGTGATGTGTACCGAATTCCCCCCCGTAACACCAACAAAAGCTTCGTAATCTCTACCGCGCTGTACGATTTTTGCTGGTGTACACTAACAAATTAATTGTAAAGCCGCGTGCCTTTGGCGATATTGTTATAAGAAACGTTATAAGGTCTCCACCCATGTAGCGGCTGGCGTTACTGGGTTGGGACAAGCTCGTGTAACACGCGGAAACTATTTGGGACGACGTATTCGAATTGGGTCAACGAGTTGAGTATGGCATGTCAACTCAGATTTATAGAGAAAATTAAGAGACTTATGTTTATAATGACATTAACCTAAAGACCAACTCAAAACACATAAAAGGACATCTTTGAATGATGTAACTTGTTATAAAACACCCGGACTTCATCTCTAGGTAGATGCAATACAATGACTTCTTCTTTTTCGATATAAAATGGGCTATTAGAAAAGGAACTTATTGGGTAATACCTGATCAGAGGTGTCGTTAAGCTATATGTTCCAATCTCCGGGTGCACATATATATTTCGCTTTTCTTCGAATCTTATTGAAAGGGTAACTATCTCTTCAAGACTTACCATGGTTTCATTTATTATATTAAAACTAATATCCATATATTTGATGTCTAGCTTCTTCATACGTGGGTCACCATTAGCCAAAAATTTATAAGCTATAACTAGGAACATAATTAAACAAAGTGTAAGAAAAGATATCGTCATAACAATTATACTCTTTAGTCGTTTATGCTCATAAGTGTTGCCCCGAACAACATTTTCTTGATGGGCATCACTATAGTTGCCCCTAACAACATTTTCTTCTCCTTGTTCCTAACAAAATAAACAAAAAAAATTTATTATGATTTGATCAATAGATATTCATCATATGATCGATTGATGCATTTCATTTTCATATGTCAACTTATTCACAGGGTATATATATACTAAATTCATGACTAGAAAGTGTGAGTAAGAACACACAAACTTACAACATTGTTGTTATTATTGTCGATGATGGCATCTGCACCACAGCCGAGTATCTTATTAATATGTTTGGAACAATGGACATCGTAATATCAAAGAGTTTTAAATTGACAATCAACTATGCAAATGTAATGACTAGCAAACTTGAATCGGCAGCTACTCCAGAGGCGAACCGGAACAACGCTCGGTCTTGTTTCTGGGTTAAGTGGAAAAGGAATATATGAAGTGAATTTAAATGATAGGTCGACAGTAAATGTATCATGTTATCATGTTTGGATATCTAGTCATCATGTTTGGTTTTCAACGAGTGTATGTTAAAAGTAACAGTGAGATGTACACCTACTGCTTCTTAAAGGAACATTAGAAAAATGAGCATTCCTAAAAAAATAGCAAAGCTTATCGATCATTTGCCAAAAGACTACTACAAATCAAAATGTTCATCGCTCACTACTCAATGCTCCAAAAGCTCTACATCGCTCCTCGTGTTATAGGGATATGTTATACTCCCCCCCCCTCTTTGATGTGACTAAAGGGGGTAGATTCCTTTTTCTTTTTGCACCGGTTTCAGTACAACACAGTTTTTAATCACTTTTTGCTCCGTATTTTTGACACTTTTAAGCGTGCGTTATAATACGTGTAAAATATGTGACATGACCTGTCTTGTTCTTTTCACTATTCGTTTGTCTTTAACTTATTTGACATGATTTTTGGCATCTCTTTTTTGTGGAGGGACTCTCTTTCTTCACCTTATTTTTGAGTTTATCATGAAATAGATCGAGCAGTCTCAAGTAGTGCTTTAAACATTAAACACAACCTACTAAACCAATGTATTGGGTTAATCCCAATCTTACCCGTTTTCTACCCATTTAGAGGGTCAAACCCGAAAGTCAAAGGTCAACATAAAAAAGTCAAATCGTATGAAACAACTGCCAAATAGCAGTTACAATCAAAGGGACACATCTGTTCGAATGGACACATCCATCCGAACCAACACACCCTTTCATTTTGTACCCTTCCAGTATGTATAAATAGATAGGATTCTGTAAAACAAATACAAGATGACAGATTTATAAAGCATTTTATATTTTAGCAAAGTTTCAATCTTTTATCTTGTTTTTAAGTATATCGTGACTACGGTTTAGATCATAGATCCATCGACCAGGCCAACAATTGGTATCAGAGCAGGTTTGGTTGTTTAACCGAATCATCATATACCAAGTTTTCTTATCCCTGTTTTTTTGAATCGAAACAACTCTGTTTTTTTCGGTAAAATTTTGCAAATCCAACGAACACAACAAATCATAATATCATCTTTGTGTGTTTCCTGAGTTTTTATCAAGAGAACCGTTTCTGTCACCCAAGGATCATTCACATATCAGTGATCAATCAACCGGCATCAGAAATTGTTCATCTCGTTTTTTTTGCAAAACCAACCCATAATTATCAGGTTAAGATACGGTTGCAAAAACCAATAACCAATCGATTCAAAAACAAGGAACAAACACACCTGTTTCGAAGAATCAAACCATAGCACCCTTAATTGAATCACCACTTGATTCAATTGATAAGAAGAAGCCCAAATCATACACGGTTCAGAAAAAGCCCCAAATTAATNCAACATCTAATTGTCGCCTCGTAATTTATAATTACCGGCATCAAATAGAAGGCACCCCTTATTTTTGAAAAAAAATTAATCATTTTTCATACCGAAATCATACAAGACCCAGATTAAGTGTTTTTAATTATAAAAAAACAACACCATTCGATTCAAAAATCAGAAAAACCATACCAACAGATAACACAAAGTCATCAAAGAGGGCATAAATCGATTCTAAAAAACAAGGAACAAACACACCTGTTTCCTGAAGAATCAAAACCAAGCACCCTTGATTTATTCTTGAATCACCACTTGATTCAATTGATAAGAAGAAGCCCAAATCATACACGGTTCAGAAAAAGCCCCAAATTAACGAAAACCTAATTTTCGCACCAGAGGGATTACAAGCGTTCGAGAAGAACACATCAACCGTGGAGAAGAATTGGTTAACCAAGCCATATACACGGCGGTCAACCACCAAGAAATCAGAAGCAGTTTTTTGAGTCTCAAAGAAAGGAGACGTTTTTTTTCATTATCTAAGAAGATAAGAGAGCCAAAAGGAAAAGAGAGGCGCATAAGTGTATTAGGGTATCACCAAAGGAACCATTTTAAAAGGATTACGGGTTATACTAACCCATCAGGTTTCAAAAATTATAAAAACACACCCTCTATTTTTTATTTTTTTATATATTATATTAGTATTAGTAATATATTATATAGATTTGTTTTAGAAAAGTTACTCCTTTTAGATATAAGTTTTAAAGTGTTTTAAGTTTGTAAGAGTTTTAAAGTTTTTAAGTTTTTTCTTATTTGGTTTATGGTAAGAAATAAGTTTTTTTAAGTTTTTCTTATTTGGTTTATGGTAAGAAATAAGTTTTTTAAGTTTTTTCTTGTTAGGTTTATGATAAGAAACAAGTTTTAATATTTTTTATTGGATTTACGATAAGAAATATATAAAGTTTAAGATTTAAGTTTTAAGTGTTTTTTAGTTCTTAAAGTTTATAAAAGTTTAAAGTTTTTTTAAGATTTACATTTTTAAGTTTTTTTGAAAAGCATTATAAAGTTATTAACAAAGTTTCAAAAGTTTTATAAGAGTATTATATTATACTCAAGACTTTTCCAAAATTAATTATGGAAAAAGAAGACGAATCTAGTAATAGTTCGTACAACGGTACAACCAAGGGGATGGGATCGACACCCTATTTCCAATGCCCCTTGTTGAAGGCAACAAATTATACGATATGGTCAATAAGAATGAAGATCATTTTACAAGCAAATGGATTATGGGAAATGATTGAGCCTACCGTTGCAACTAAAATCGATGAAAAGCAAGACAAGACTGCGATTGCATACCTATTTCAAGGACTATCCGAAGAAATGACATTGCAAGTGGCAAATAGCAAAAGCGCAAAAGAAGTTTGGGATACATTAAAGATTAGAAATGTTGGAGTGGATCGAGTGCAAAAGGCAAAACTACAAACACTCAAATCAGAATTTGAGATATTACAAATGGAGAAAAATGACACCATCGATTCATTCACAGCAAAGATGACAAGTATTACTTCAAAGATGACAAGTCTTGGATCAACACTTGATGAACCAACTCTCGTACGAAAATTGCTAAATTCTGTACCTGAAAGATTCATTCAAATTGTCGCATCCATAGAGCAATACTCCGATCTAGATACAATGACTCTAGACGAAGCTATTGGTAGAATGAAAACCTACGAAGAAAGAGTAAAAGTTAATAAGGGAAGAGCATTTGAAGATCAAGATAAACTATTGTTTTCAAAACACAACGATAATGGTCGAAGACATCACAATGAAGTAACAAAAAAGCCTAGAGATTTCAGCAAAATAAAATGTTATAATTGCAATGAATATGGACATTATGCCTCACATTGTCATAAAAAATATCGAAGATATCAAAGACAAGAAGAGACGAACCTCATCGAAGAAGATTTAGAACCAACCCTCCTATTGGCAGTTTCAAGCACTACCGAAGATTAAGTTTCTAACAATGAGACAACTTATTGGAGTTAAAGATTTACGACAAAGAGATTGTGATTAAGGGGGAGAATCTCCCAGGCAGCGGCGCCAAAATTTTGATACGTGCAGGATGCGCGTACCAAAGATATACACACACAAAGTAGACGTGAGGGGAATTCACTAATCAACCTTTGTGAAAAGGCCGACTAGCAAAACTCGTTAATACAATATATGTATATATGTGATACCGGGCAAGTGATCACCCGGGTCGTGTCCCAACGAGGTGTGAATAGCAAATATCGTGTGAGATTCGAGATTAAAATGCTTGCAATGATGTTGAGAGGTTATTTGGTATTGTGAAACAATTACGACTACTAGAAATCACAAATAACGAACGAGAAATGAAATAAAAGCAACCAACACAAGAATTCAAACAAGGAATGCTAAACAAAACTTAAAATCTACTTAAAATGCTACGGGAACGATAACAGGAAGATAGGGAACCCTAAAACGTGATCTAAGTTTAAAAACGCAAAAGTTATTTTAAGAAAAACGTAAACGTGCTAAACAAAACGCGACTTTTAAGCTACACTAGTCCTACGGAGTTACAAATAATTTTCCTACGCACTAGATGACAAAAGAAAATTTTTAGAAAAAAGAAAATTAAAATTTCAATTAAAATTCTATTTATTACGAATTAAAAACTATTTAACACTAATTTAAATCTAATAAATATTGAAACTAATTAGAAAATTCAGAAACTTTTATAATAATATTACAAGTTAAAAGTAATCTAAGAAAATATAAATAGTGGTGGCACAGTTCAAATTAAGCACGCAATAAGCAAAAATAAGCAAATAAGCAAACTGCCTAAACTTGGGTTAAATAAATTGAAGGTGCAAAGGTTAACGCGAAAGACCCAAGGGCAGAGATGGTTTGTGTGTGGTGTGGTTGTATTCCTTGCTTGCTATCCTAAAGGTCTGGGGTTCGAATCCCACCCAGGCCTTGTTGCTAAAATTATTTTTCTTTTTAATATTTCTTTTTGCAAATGTGTTTAACCAACAAAATTAAATAACTCTTGTGAAGAAAAGTTTCTGGAAAAGCTTTAACAAGCTTAATGAAAGCTTAATTTTCACACAGTTATGGGCTTTTAGGCTAAAATGAGTTTTTGAGCAAGCTAGAAGCTAACCAATAAGCACGTAAGCTGGAACAAAGGTACAAACATGCTAAACACAGTCTCAAACTCATGCAAACATCATAACATTAACAATTTAGCAACTAGAATCTAACAGCTAGCAAGAGTGTAAACAAGCTCAGAGTGTATACTGGTGCATTAGTACAAACGGGCCAAAGGAGCAACTTGGAAGGGCAAATAAGCTAGATACAAGGTACAAGCCAACAAACAAATTCTCAAACAAACAAAAATAAGCTTAAAAACATCAACTAACAAGCTTAAACAAGCAGAATCTGAAAATAAAACAAGCTCAATGTTTGTACTGGGTATATCAGTACAAACAGCAGTCTAAAATGGGGCAGGTTAGAGGCCAAAAATAAGCAAGATAATAAGCACTAAGGGGCAAACAAAGGACAAATCTAGTAAAACAACCTAGGTGGGTCTCCAAAACAACAAAAGTCAAGGAAATTGGCCAACAGATGAGCAAGAAAGGGAGGGTTGAAAAATGGGTCAAGACTGAGTGTACTGGGTTGCAGGGCAAATAACAGTCCAAAAGGGTAACATCACGACTTCTTTCCAATAAGCAAATGAGTTTCAATCTGAGATTTTCTCTTTGTTCTAGATACGCAAGCAACCAATGAACTCAGAAAAGTAATTTTTACCTATTTCGAACCTATAATGAACCCTAGAGAGGATCTAATGTTTTGCTCCATTTTCTGTTTTTAAGAAAAAAAATTTGACTTTCTACTTTCACTACAGGTTGACTATATTTAAGTTCAATTGATCCTAAGTGACTACAAATGTTGTTGTTGTTGTTTTTTTTGTTTTGTTTTTTTATTTATTTTTTTGTTTTTTTTTTGTTTTTTTTTTGTTTTTTTTGTTTTTTTTTATAGAAAGCTTAAGTGAGCTTATAAAAAGTTTGAAATATTAAACGGGCGTAAATAAAAGATAGCAGAATACTTATAATAACATTGAAACTAGAAATTTGAGAACAAGTTTGGAATCAAAAACTGGAATACTTATATTGAACTGAGATAGAAGTACAAGATTAAAACTGATTAACTAAGTTAAAAACTAGATGAAAATTAAACATAACATCACTATCTGCCTCAAAGGCTTACATATGGAACCTACGAGGGTGACTAGGGTTCCTTCTCTCTTCTTGTGCTACTTCTGTGAGATAAGACAGATTTGGGTACTCTTCTGCACTTCCTTTGGACAATTCCCAGCCCTTGGATTGGTTCAGCCTTTAAAAAGGGTTTGAGTTGATGCCCTGAAGTAGGATATTGTAACAAGTGGGGTGATGGAGTAGTGTCGGAGGGGGACAAAAATGTTGGGGAGTGGCAGGGGTGTGGATTTGACAGGTTTGGCGGGCAACCAAGGAGGAACAAGACATGGTTGCCCTGGTTCACGACCTGTGTATAGTACCAGGGGGAGGAATGGGCTGGTGGGCTTGTTGGGCTTCGGGTGTTAATGGTTTTGGGTTAGTAATAAAAGGGTGACCCGTTTGGTTTAAGTAGGAAATACCACAAGGACTAACAATGTAAACTTCTGATTTTTGAGGGTGGGTTGTGGTATTTTTCCAAAGTTGTCCCAAGGATAATAATTGCTAAGTTTTAATAACCCAAGGACCATTTTTGTTTTTCTTCCAAACTTAAAACACCCGGGGACTGATGTTGCCAACTTGCAAAGTTGAGGGGTCATTTCTGTTATTCCCCGAGGTATATTTTTGACAATCTGAGCTCCCAAAATGGTAATTTGCTTCCCCGGCTCCGGCTTTTGACACGTTTTCCAATCTCGTGCTCGTTTTTGTCCTTTTTGGCATATTTCATGCCCGTTTCTGAAATATCCATTACTGCACGATCACAAACACAAAAACACAATATCTTTGGCATTTATGGTTAGTTTGTGTCTGCTTTGGTCTTAATTTGGCGAAGAAAAGATGTGTGAATAAGCACACATCAATGTGTAACTTAGTTGATTAAATTGATGGAGATCAGAGATGAAAACAAAAATAAAAATAAAAAAATAAAGCGATGAGAAATTGCAAGTTAATCGAAGATTGAAAAATAAAATATGTGAAAGCGACATGATCGAACTTCCTTGTTCTGATAATCACAAGGTAAGACAAAAAAATCGAACAAAGACAACAATTGTGTGTGTGTGTTAGTTTAATCGAACAAAGGACTTAATGTATGCGTAACCGAGCAAATGCTTGTGTTCACGTGTTGTATGTTAAAATAATAAGTTTGGTAGTCTTTCTGTTTCTCTGCATTCTGAAAGTGAAAAGTTGGCAGCAAGTAGTTTTTGTTACATAAGTTCTGAGTAGCTGGTCTAACAAATTAATTGTAAAGCGCGTGCTCTTTGATGATATTGTTATAAGAAACGTTAGAGGTTCCACCCATTGTAGGTGGGTTACTTGGTTGGACAGGTCGTGTAACACGCGGAAACTGATTTGGGACTGACGTATTCGAATGGGTCAACGAGTTGAGTATGGCATGTCAACTCAGATTTATAGAGAAAGTTAAAAGACTTATGTTTATAATGACATTAACCTAAAGACCAACTCAAAACACATAAAAGGACATCTCTGAATGATGTAACTTGTTATAAAACACCCAGACTTCATCTCTAGGTAGATGCAATACAACGACTTCTTCTTTTTCGATATAAAATGGGCTATTAGAAAAGGAACTTATTAGGTAATACCTGAACAGAGGTGTTGTTAAGCTATATGTTCCAATCTCCGGGTGCACATATATATTTCGCTTTTCTTCGAATCTTATTGAAAGGGTAACTATCCCTTCAAGGCTTACCATGGTTTCATTTATTATATTAAAACTAATATCCATATATTTGATGTCTAGCTTCTTCATACGTAGGTCACCATTAGTCAAGAATTTACAAGCTATAACTAGGAACATAATTAAACAAAGTGTAAGAAAAGATATCGTCATAACAATTATACTCTTTAGTCGTTTATGCTCATAAGTGTTGCCCGAACAACATTTTCTTGATGGTCATCACTATAGTTGCCCCTAACAACATTTTCTTCTCCTTGTTCCTAACAAAATAACCAAAAAAATTTATTATGATTTGATCGATAGATATTCATCATATGATCGATTGATGCATTTCATTTTCATATGCCAACTTATTCACAGGGTATATATATATATATATATATATATATATATATATATATATATATATATATATATATATATATATATATATATATTTATATATATATATATATATANACAACATTGTTGTTATTATTGTCGATGATGGCATCTGCACCACGGCCGAGTATCTTATTAATAAGTTTGGAACAATGGCCATCGTAATATGAAAGAGTTTTAAATTGACAATCAACTATGCAAATGTAGTGACTAGCAAACTTGAATCGGCAGCTACTCCAGAGGCGAACCGGAACAACGCTCGGTCTTGTTTCTGGGTTAAGTAGAAAAGGAATATATGAAGTGAATTTAAATGATAGGCCGACAGTAAATGTATCATGTTATCATGTTTGGATATCTAGTCATCATGTTTGGTTTTCTACGAGTGTATGTTAAAAGTAACAGTGAGATGTACAACTACTGCTTCTTAAAGGAACATTAGAAAAATGAGCATTCCTAAAAAAATAGCAGAGTTTATCGATCATTTGCCAAAATACTACTACAAATCAAAATGTTCATCGCTCACTACAACACAGTTTTTAATCACTTTTTGCTCCGTATTTTTGACACTTTTAAGCGTGCGTTATAATACGTGTAAAATATGTGACATGACCTGTCTTGTTCTTTTCACTATTCGTTTGTCTTTAACTGTGCGTTATTTTTATTTGACATGCTTTTTGGCATCTCTTTTTTGTGGAGGGACTCTCTTTCTTCACCTTATTTTTGAGTTTATCATGAAATAGATCGAGCAGTCTCAAGTAGTGCTTTAAACATTAAACACAACCTACTAAACCAATGTTCCTATACAGAGCATCGTTTATCAATATTGCAAAATCCAATATTCCAATTGATATGACAATGGTACAAGCAATGATTATCGAATATAAATCAGTGCAGGCTATAACAATATAAGCCAATTATTTTTAAATCATCGAATATGTTTACAATAATATCAAGAATATCTAAATGTTCAAGAATATTTACTTGTTTTGGATAGTGTACTTTAAAATCAGGCACAAGTCATTAAGTGAGCCATAAAGTTTCACTTTCATCTAGCTTATTTATGTTCTTACAATTCAATAAGTTTACCTATTTAAATTTGACCCCTTTTTTAACATGTATTGTATTACGGGTATTACCTGTGATATTGGTGTTACGAGTTATGTAAAATAGCTGTTATGGCGTGACCAGTTAATACCAGACTTACAAAATCCCCACAATTTTTTTTTCTTCATATTGGCTATTCATTTATGTGAAAAACTGTTCTCTTTGTGGCGTCTGCATGTGACTTACACATAAACACATCCCTCCTTCTTACACTTCTTGACAAATCTTTGTGCAATTGTTGGAGGTATATGTTTGATTATGCTCAGTATTCCCAACCCATATAATAGATTACATTAATCTTTAGCTCACCATTACTTATGTTATATACACATAGATTAGGTGGAAAAGTAAGTGTGTGTCGCCCAACAGCCGCGGGTCAAACTTATAATTGTTTTGTACCGGTTAAAACAGGTTGGGTTTATCTGAATTTTCTTTATTTATATAAAAGTTGAGTCTTCCAGTTACGATCACAAGATTTTTTATTCCTAAGAATAAACTAATCTTATGGTTAAAATGATTAAGGGAATTTGTTCACAAAAACTAAATATTGTGTTCTGAAGCTAATTTTATGAATTTCGGCCCATTCATCCATAAATAAGTGGAATCTGCCCCCTCTATGTCATATGGACCAAAAGTGATATCAATTTGGCAAGACATTTTTTTTAAATCGTTTTGTTTTAACTGATTAGCCAATGTGTCTTTATTAATTTTCTGTTGAGAGAATCCAATGCATAAACTTAGCGCTACTTTCTTTTTTGTTTTGCCAGTTATTTTCTCATATAGCATCAAATTCTGTGTTGAAGCCCATAGGTCATTTTTTCACAATTGCCTCTTGCTGACAAGTATCCTGCTCCTGCAGTTTTTACCGTGGCTAGTATAGTTGCAACTTGCAAATACTACTTTCTCTAGTAAATGAAACATAGTGCTTCTTGAACAATATGTCATGGGATATATATTAGTTTGACTGGCTTTTCTCACAAGACCAAGCCGATTTTTTCTTGCATATGTTTGTTCTTAGGTATACAGGTCTGATGATACTGAGAACATAGGGTATGTAATTCCAACAACGGTTGTGTCTCATTTTCTGGATGACTATGAGAGAAATGGGAAGTACACCGGTGAGAGATTATTTCTTTACATCACACTTTATCATATTATGTTTACAATGATGGAATTGGTAAATGTTTATCAAATTTAAAATGGTCTCCTTGCATCGACTACCCTCTAAAGCTAAACTGTATGTGTTCCCTCTTACATTTTTTCCCTTATTGTGTATAACCAAAAAAATTTGATTCCAGGTTTCCCTTCCCTTGGAATATTATTGCAAAAGTTAGAGAATCCAGCTTTGCGTGCGTGCTTAAAAGTTCCATCTAACAAGGTTGTCTATCTATTCTAAACTCACTATTATACGTCACTTTTATGTCCATACTTATGAATGACCATATATGTAGGGTGTACTTGTCCGCCGTGCTGAACCCACTGCCGGTGCCAGTAAAGTCTTGAAGGAGGTATGCTACCATTAAACCCTATTGCCACTTTTATGACTTACTAACAAAGATTTAGAAGAAGTGAGATAAAAGATTAGGAAAAACCCAGTGCAATGAGCAGAAGAAAGCCACTACGAAACTGAGTAGGAAGTGCAATTATACAAAATCTCAATAAGACCCAAGGTTTCAGAAATACACAGCATCACTATGTGAAACCATAAACTGCTTACATATTTGAGGGTTGAATAAATGTTTGATTTTTGAGTGGAGTTTCATCCACACTGCTTATTGTATTGTTGCAAAAGAATAAATAAAAACATGAAGCAATTTGAGTTTGAGATTATACTCTCATATTTACTATATATCGGCCTTGTGTGGTGGCCTAATACGTGCAGTTGTATTAGCGAAGATGAAAAAGAAGTATATTTCTATTGAGAAATGTTTTTTTACTTGTTTAAGATTTTCTCACTTTCCAGGGGGATGTAATTGTAAGCTTCGATTGTGTAGATGTTGGGTCAGAAGGGACAGTTCCATTCAGATCAACCGAACTCATTGCATTCCGCTACCTCATTAGTCAAAAGTAAAGCCTCTGATGCTCCTATATAATTTGTGATATCAACTTCTAGTGCATTGAGTATTTATACTGGTAGAAATAAGTTGAAAACGAAGCTAGTTGTATTTTGACTTGCTTCAGCTATTTGCATTCTGAGTATGTCAACATGTTTAGACTTTTAGTGTATGCTTTTCTACAGAAAACAAAAACCGGCTATTGTCTCTGATTTGAGATATCGTTTTAGATTTTTGATTGCTAATATAGTATATTATTCCTCAATACATGAAGTGCATTCACCATGTAGCATGTCTGCATGTTACTAACAGTTTGCTCTTATTTTCTCCAGCCATCTGTACGGAAGCAGCACAATGCTGGGAAACACTAGGTACCACCATCCAGTGTAATTTGTAGTATGTAGTACAACACGCACATTATAATTTCTCAGGGAAATGTGCGAACCTATTATCAGCAATATGAAGCACAACAAAATCAATATTTGATTGATCAAAAGGTTAAGGAGCATCTTGGACAAGCTGCTGCATTTCAGCAAGTTGGTTTTGCTTACAACCATATGAGACCTCGGCTTCCTGTGCTACCTAATCCGATGATGCCAATGCATGGGAATCCGCAGATGGCAATGAACCCAGCATTATACCCTGGAATGAGACCGCTTGCCCCTTTGCCTAGACCTATGCAAGGTACTGCAGCTAATTATGCATCTTTTAAATTGTCGTGCTTATAAGTTAATGATTACTTTCCACTTTATGAGAGTTTTATTATCATCTTGATTACTACCAAACTAGTAGTTGTGTTCTTAAATTAAGTTTGTAATATAAAATAGCTTAGATTAGGATAGATTCTGAGATTAATCTTATGCTATTCAAAAAGTATAGGTGAAACAATATGGCAGGCTGGAGAAGCTGGGTAACATGTCAAAACAAGTTTTGGGTGAAAAACGGGTTAGCTGATCTAACAACATTTTATTCATCATTTGTTAATGATCCAGATTGCTTTTTGAATTAAACAAGCCAAGGGGTTATAAACAATTGAGTATGCAATGGGCGAATTCCAAGTTTGACTCGTTTATTTTTTAGCAATTTATTTTGATTTTACCTATCTGATATGTTAGCAACATAATGTAACCCAAATTGCACATAAGTGGGTTGCAAATGGCACCTGTAGGATTACAATACAGAATAAAAGTGAAATTTCTGACTATGAATACTGGGAAGTGACCTTTACGCAATGCCTTCTTAATTTAGCTCAAGGTGACAAATTTGACCCATTTAAGGTGCTTATTAATGGGTTGATGTGGGTTGTATATTGTCTCAAAGGGACAAATAAGATCTTTTAGCAAAAAAGAAAATGGTTTAAGTGGGTCAAAGTTTCCCAAAATGGACAAAAGAAGTGTGCCAGGCAACACGCCTACAAAATCACAGCTATTCACCCATACGCAACCTGGCTGCTATTTTCATTTTGCAACCTCATTTATATTTGTTCCGCTTCTTTTGGGTGTCATATGTGTAGGATATGAAATAAACTAGGGTCTGTTATTCATTAAAACTTTTAATTTGACATTATAACCCATGACTGTCACTGAATTGCTTGTAACCATCTTTTTTCTTTCTGCTCTACCTGGATATCCCGGAATGCCTCCAATGCTCGCACCACCTGGTGCACCAGGCATGCCTGGTCAGGTCAATCCATCCATGCCAGGTCAGGTCAACCCAACCGCACCTGGTCAAGTCAACCCATCCATGCCTGGTCAAGTCAATCCATCCATGCCTGGTCAGGTTAACAATGGTATGCCGAGGCCCATGACAATGAACCCTCAAATGATGGCCCCAGGGAGCTCAGGACCTCCGACGTCAGGTGCACCACCTCCAATGTATACACAAACCATGTATCAAGCCAACCCAACAGGACCTGGACCAGCATCTAGGAAAGAACTGATTGTGGAAGCTAGTCATTAATCTCTAGGAAAGAACTGATTGTGGTTTCTTATCTAGAACTGATTGTAAAAAAAATTATCCGACTTTTGAATTTAAACTTTTCTGTATTCTGAAAGTGAAAAGTTAGTAGCAAGTAGTCTTTGTTACATAAGTTGTGACTAGCTGGTCTAACAAATTGATTGTAAAGCGCATGCTCTTTGCTGATATTGTTATAAGAAACGTTTGAGGTTCCACCCATTGTAGGTGGGTTACTTGGTTGGACAGGTTGTGTAACACGCGGAAACCGATTTGGGACTAAGGTATTCGAATGGGTCAACGAGTTGAGTATGGCATGTCAACTCAGATTTATAGAGAAAATTAAGAGACTTGTGTTTATAAAGACATTAACCTAAAGACCAACTCAAAACACATGTACAAATCCAACATTCTAAATATTCTTAAGTGACCCCAACCAAAATTGAAAGTTTTCATGTACTTTTGCAAGCTACAAAATAACCATGGAATGTCTGTACAGACTACATACACTAAATCAGAGCAGATTTTGTAATCTATGATTTATAAATTATCCGTAATAATGGTTTAGCAGTTTTCATTTGATAAAATTGAACTTTAATGATCTTTATTTTTATGGCCTAAAGGTGGACCCTTTTCTTATGTAGTTGGAATGGGTTGTTTTTTACCTGTTTGAAATAAAATATAACCCGGCCACATTCATTTGTAATCATGATATTTTGGTTTAGTAAAGAGACACTAACCTGAGCACATTGAAACTGTAACCCTGCATTATAACTTTCTTCAAGGCACCCGTCTATTTAGTCTGTTGCCCCTTAATGAAGTCTCAAAACCATAGTTGTGAATCTTGGGTCGGGTTTGCTTACCATACCACCACTTTCATATACCACAACAAACCGCCCTCTTGATCACGGAATAATTTTGGTTTCCTATGTGAGTGTTTTGAGTAATCACTTGCATATGAAACATTCTCCTCCGCATTCCAGATGGAATCATGGTCCAAATTCTGTTCATCCTGAATATAATCTTCTGTTGTAGGAATAGATAGCACAAGTTCTTCTTCTTCTTCTTTACATAAGGAATTTATTTTGTCACTGGAATTCGACTCGTCAATATCCGTTGTCAGTTCCTCTTCATAGGGAACGGAAACAGCAGTAACTTGATTATTTTGACAGTTCTCCCTTTCTTTTTCCTTTTTCCTCAGTCTCTCTTTTCTACGGAGTTTCTTTCTTTTTCTTTTAACCTTCTTCGCTCCTTCCGTTCTTCTTCGTCACGCTTTCTTTCTCTTCTTCTTCAAGGAGTTTAACCTTAAAAATAAGAGAGCTTAAAAACCCACTACAGGTGGAATAATGGGCAAGCTCCGTAATGGTCGGGGCACGTAAACTTTTACTGCCGTTCAAAACACATCAGGTATCACTTTCTTTTAAAATAAGAATATACGTACACAATGCCGAAAATATGGCTTAAACTATATCTTATTGTTACAACAATACTTTATTATAGAGATTCATGAGATTTTATGCATACATTGTGGGCAACTTTCAGCTTGTTTGACATGTAGCTTAAAAGTTGATACTTTCAATGTACCCATTTTATGTTCAAAAAAAATGTACCCATTTAACCCAATAGAGAACAACGTGCCTCAAATTAACCCACTTATTACTTACTAGAACGGTACCCGCGCAATGCGGCAGCGGGTACCTTGTGACTATTTTGTGGTCGGTTACACGTTTAGTTGTCTTCATGCTTTATAAGTAGAGATATTCTGCTTTTCTGCTTTTACTTTTCTGTTTTTTGTTTTCAGCTTTTCGGGTTTTCAAGTTTTCAGTTTTCCGTTTTTCTGTTTCCAGTTTACAGTTTTCTAGTTTAGTTTTCCAATTTTCATTTTTTCAAGTTTTCTGTTTTTCAGTTTTCAGTTTTTTACAATTAATGTTTGAAATCCTTCTTCAATCAATATTTGAAATCTTTCCATAATAAGAAATAAAAACTCTGAATTTTAAGCATTCTAATTATAGAATAGTCTCAAATGCATTATAATGTAGTATAGAAGTCAATATGATTTGTTACGAAAATTTAAAACCTGTTAGTGATTAAACGTCACTGAGATTACTTTCAAATAAAAGAAAACCCAATTCTTGGATATTTAGCAAGGCAAATGTGTGGTTGAATGTGAACCGCAATAAACGTTTTGCATCAATAACCAATATGTACATAATAAAAACATGCTCTCCCAAAGATGCGATACAGAAAATTAGTGCCGGAAAATAATGTAAAAAACATAATCCAAGAAATCACATACCAATTGCTTAACACTAAAATAATTACATTTTGTAAATCGCACCTTAGCCACGTAGAGATAAGGAAAAAAAAAAGTCATATCTTGCAATTGCCACTTTTACAGAATATGACATAACATGACCAGTTACACTATCTCCACAGCCCACTCAGATTGTCACTTTCACACAATATAGCACAACATGCATTTTGCTAACTAAAGTGTATGCACCGCAAATCTTTCGGCTGCAAGTCTCGCATGAGTGCTCCCATCTTTCGAACATTCGGCTCACACATGACCATCTGCTGTAACATGGATTAGTGAACATCAAAACCTTAATTTCTTTGATCTGCTTAAACCATGACTTCACCCAAACTTACATTTTGATATTTCCGACATCATTTGCCTCTTAAGTCAGATGATACATACGAAAGTATATTTTTTTCTATACATGAATGAAAAGGCTCAAAAACGTACAATTATATGTTCTTTCTATAAAGTCGATTGCTAAAATGGTTAGAAATGCAAATTAGATATGATACCAAAGGTTACCTGATATTCCCACCTTGACATTCGAGCATAAGCATGTCAAAAAATATTGGCCGTTTATTATCTCTTTGAATTATGGAGAAGGTCTACTTCTTTGTGTCATCTCACCACCTTGCTGCATGCACTTATTTAGATCATCATGCCTGGTAGAGTTGTGGGTCCTCATATCACAAGCCCAAAGTTCGTGATAGTTTTCTACTTTGATTTAGTATCTATCGAGCTGCCAACCACTCCTAACTGCAGATACCAGTGATAACAGGTTCGTTGCAATTGAAAATCTCAAAATCTACTCATTATGTAACATGCTAAATACTTCCTCATTGAACCTCTCACACGATCTCATGAGGTTGTCTATACCATAAAGGCAATTAATTACCCAGTGATGTAGTCTTAACAACTTATATTACTAACCTCTCTTAATCGACCGTTAGGAAATCAGATCGCATGTGGTTGGTATAACTTCGTAAAATGATTAGCATCTGATAAACACTATCAGGTCATGCTAAGATCACATTTAGTCCTCTATAACCCATTAGCCCTTGTATTAGGTGGTTTTATAATTGTATTATTCACATAAATACTATCATCCCGTTGGATGCATGAATGTAACTTCAAGTGAATTAAAAATGTTACTACAGGGGTTCAATAAATAACGTACTAAACTCCGGGGGACGAACTGTAATTTTAGATAATAAATTTCACTAAACTGTCTCATTCTAATATCTTTCACTAAACGTCAAACACTAAAACAACATTAGCAAATCCAAACACTATCTCCATTGACCCATTTTATTACATCTGGTCATCTAAATGTATTATTTTTTTGATCATTTTCAAACAGCAATTCGAAAACACCCCTGATTATTGCGACTTTGCGACTTTGCGTCATAAAAATCATATACTTAGGTCCAACCACAAATCCAATGGCAAACTTTGTTGTACTTTAAATGATGAAAATATCAAACCTGAAGAAAGTTCTTGTGGATGGACACATTATCGGGGCAGTTTGGTCTGCATTGCTTCAATAAGAGCAGTGATTTAGAATCGCAATAGTTGCAGGGCTTGGTTTGGTAGGTGTAAAACTGTGGTCTGCAACATAGTGCACAAATATTAGCTTATTGTATAATATGCATCCTAAAGTTGAAGAATAGATAAGCTTGAGCTTAATATAATATGCATCCTAAAGAAGCTCCATGGAAGGAATTACCATTATTAGCTTATTGCATCTGCAATTTACAATAACCTATTACACTCCTCCAATAAGCTCAGCCAAACACCCATTTATTTAGGATAAAAAATACATTTACATAAAAAGCAATAATTTAATGGCCTTAATTCATTTTATTTATGAAAACAATAAGAAGTGCGAATTTTCGTACATCAAATACCTCATAATGGAAATGAATCTCATCGTTTCTTGAAAAGAATTTGGAGCCTGAAAAAGAGATAAGCTTCCGCATCAGCAAAAGATCAATTAATACAACACGTGCTGCAGTTTTGGCCTACAAAGAATAAGACAATTACTTGATTATTGGATGACTAAAACAACCATCTGTAGTACAAATGACGAATGCATGCAATCACCTTCCTTCTATTATATCCAGTGAGCTGCAAATCCAAACTCTTCTTGTGATTGCGTCTCTTTTGTTCTGGCTGGTATTAGGGGTGTTTGGAATTGTTTAATTAAAACTGCTTAATTGTTATATCATTTTAATTTGAGTTGCTTGGGTATAAGACACTAAATTACCTTCCATTTTTCGTGATAAGAGGTTGTTAAAACTCTATCATGTTCCTGTACAAATTTACTATACATGGTACCGTCATTATTTTTGTTTGGAATAAGCGTTCGTTATTCGAAAGATAAAAGAACGTACATGTTCCACACCTGAAGAAGTAATCCATGGGGTTGGTCTCCAAATCACTTCCTTATTCCATTCTTTTGTTGTCCTGCTATAGAATTAAATACATATATTAACAGATTATATATAATAATTGATTATAATTAGTTGTGAAATAAACTATGAAATAACATATTTAATCTTTCCGCACACGCCTCATAATATTGATTATAATTAGTTGGTAGATTACCGGAAGTCGTTGGCGGGTAGGCAGGAGACTTGGCAGCAGGTCCTATTGAGGAAGTGGTGGCACAATTACGGGGATGATTAGCTGGATAAGCGGCAGACTTGGAGGTGACCATTACTGGCCCGAAATCACACCAGCATCCTTGGTTGCTTGCCTCTGAGAGTAGAAAGAAATCATTGGTTTCTGAGCTGGACCAGAAGTAACCTTAAAAGGCCATAGCTTGATGTTACTTTGTACTGATGCATCACCATATCTCCGACCAATAAGATGTTTGGCATCTGTTCAGGGATAATAAAGTACCCGTTAGCTTTAATTCACTATAATCAAACTAATTTTATAAACTAATACATGAAAAACTGATACAAGATGAAAACAACCATTAATAATAAGCTAAATTTATACAGCTACTAATCCTTCAATTTGAAGTATGAACAATGTGTTCATAATTTTGAGATATGAAAACAGTAAAGGATACTATAATTTGCTTATACAATTTTCTATTCCTACCATACAATATTGAAAGCTTTTTTAAGCATGGTATGCGTTGTGCTATAAGGCCATTTCAAATTATTTATTTATTAAATATTATATAAACTCACAAACATACCAGTAAGACATATGTGGTTCAAACTCACAAGCAAAAAACCATTAACTATAAAATACAACATTACTTAATACAATCGGGTCAAATGTACTAAGCAAAAATATAAAATAAATACCCAAACTTTCATGTGGGCAGGTGAACATGTAATAACTTGCAGTTACCAAACTCAGATATTAGGCAATAGAAAACCATGGTTACAGTATTCAAACACCCCATAACAGCATCATCCAAACACCCTCTAACAACATCAAACAATCCCTAATATGACTATTTATATTACTATTAGGCTATAAAGCATTTTAAATGATTAACTTTGTTGGAAATATCCTTTACAAAACTTTACGAGCAGGCGAAAACACGTAACATAAAGAACAGAGTATAGAAGTATTTTTTTTGTCTTCATTACTATAGAGAGGAACCATTTAGCTAGTAATCCTTAGAGTTCAAACAGGTACTCCTCAATATTTGGTTGAAGAATTGAAGACTCGTATTCTTTTAAGTTAACCAATGCAATAGTGCTTATAACCTTCAAAAAAGATATACCAACATCATTTAGAATGCACTTTACAAAGCCAATGAAAAATAATACTCTTGTATGCATCGATTATTAGAAAGGTTGCATAAGAAAATTAGAAAATGATGCCAATTGTTTCTTATATATTATTAACATAATTTACAAACAAAAAAAAGTGGGTTCTAAGAGGTCTAACTTTAGTACATCGGTAAAAATATGGTATAAACATGAAGCTACGAATACGAAAATAGAAACTGAATTTACATACCCTATCACACTCATCCAAACATCCCCTTAAACATCTAATTTCATGATTCAGCTTAAAATTAATATGGATAAAACCCAATTTCAAGGTCAAAACACAGGAACATTAAGATGAACACATGACGGCAGGCGGCAGCAGTCAAAGAACATGAAACCTTTGTAATAAGAGGATAACTTAATAGCTACTAACTAAGAGGAATATCATACTTCATATAGAAGCTAATGCATAAGGGGATAAGTCAATACCAATTAAAGATAAATTTGCTATCTTAACTTACGTATCAGTAATCCATAGCCAGATATAATGGTAGAAAGTCGATCCAAAATATATGTAAGACAATAATGAAAAAATGCATGGGATAAAAACACTAAAATTATTCTTCGGTCTGAGCTTATATTCAACATCTTCTTACATTAAATCAATGAGTGCACAAAATGAGCCATAAGTCCTGTTAAGATGAATTTTAGAGTTGGTTTCTTCATATGGACTAAAGCCACATTTGGAATAACAATAACATTATAACAACAATAACTTGATGCTTAAAAACTACATTTAAAGAAAATTATCATATTACACGGCTAAGAAGTTATAACATTACCATCTATTTGATAAAATTTCATTCGAGATAATTCATATAAAGTTCCAAAACCCTAAATCTGTACTATTGTATCAATACTTACCAATTCTTCTATGTTTTAAATCACTCGCACAGTGATATATATAACCATTGTTGAATTGTGACAATAAGTATGGGAAATTGTTTTATGGTAATGATGGAAGCGATTTGTATCACTGGCACACTCATGTTTTTGAATTCCTAAATTATATTTAGCGATTTGAAACTCTCTATTTGAATGTGAATATGGTGGTGCGTACAGAACAAGTCTTTTTGATTGATTGTAACCGATGTTTAAGGGTATGTTTGGCATTAGCACGAGTTTAACTAGCATTCTACCAGTAGCATGCTCCTTCCGGCTATGTCAGCTAAACGAGACCTTATTTTTAATGGTAGCTTATTTTTTTTAAAAAAAAAAAATAAGCTCATGCTATGATAAGCTCTGATAACTTCGTGCGCCAAACATAAATACTTTACAAAAATAAGTCAAAGAGGAGCGTCCCAGAGTTATAGTGTACATAGGCTCTATAAAAAGAAAGGCCATATCAGAGTATTAATTGTGTTTTGGTAGCTCTATAAAAAGAAAGGCCATATCAGAGTATTAATTGTGTTTTGGGCAAATTACCTGAAAATATATTTAACTTGCCACTTTTTACCATTGTATGTAGCCTTCTTTTTTTTTTCCCAATCTGTCAATGAACTTGCAAAATCCGTTCATTGCGTGTAGCGGTGACTTGTTTAACCTGCTTNTTTTCGTCAATCTTTTATGTTTTCGTCCGTTTTTTTACGTTTTCGCCCTTTTTTACGTTTTCATCCGTTTTTTTACGTTTTCGTCTGTTTTTTTTACGTTTTCGCCATTTTTTACGTTTTCGTCCGTTTTTTACCTTTTGGTCTGTTTTTTTTACATTTTCGCCCTTTCGTTTTCATCTATTTTTATACGTTTTCGTCCGTTTTTTTACATTTTCGCTGTTTTTTTACGCTTTCGCCCGTTTTATTACGTTTTCGCCTGTTTTTTTACGTTTACGCATTTTTTTATGTTTTCATTCGTTTTTTTACGTTTTCGTCCGGTTTTTTATATTCCAGCCCGTTTTTTATGTTTTCATCCCTTTTTTACGTTTTCGCCTATTTTTTTATGTTTTCGTCCGTTTTTTTACGCTTTCGCCCATAATAAAACGGATGAAAACGTAAAAAAAGGGCGAAAACGTAAAAAAACGGACGAAGACATAAAAAACGAAAATATAATAAAACGGGCAAAAACATAAAAAAACAGACGATAACGTAAAAAAACGGACGAAAACGTAAAAAAAACGGGCGAAAACGTAAAAAACAGACGAAAACGTATAAAAATGTATGTATTGAAATATTTTAAAAACGTGTGTAAAACCATGCATAAAAACGTGTGTATAAAAACGTGCATAAAAACGTGTATACAAATGTGTCTATAAAAATCCGCATAAAAACGTGTGTATAAACGTGTATAAAAATGTATATAAAAACGTGTATAAAAATGTGTGCAAAAACGTGTAAAAACGTACATAAATTTTAAAAATAATAAAAGTCGTCTAACTTGTTACTTTTTGTCATTGTATGTAGTCATGATAACGATCGTTAGTCTAAAGGACTAACATTGCAATGATAAATCTAACGATCGTTAGTTTAACCTGCCCCAGCAGGTTAAACAAGTCACCGCTACACGCAATGAACGGATTTTGCAAGTTCATTGACAGATTGAGGAAAAAAAAGAAGGCTACATACAATGGTAAAAAGTGGCAAGTTAAATACATTTACAGGTAATTTGCCCTTGTGTTTTTAATACGCCATGCTTTAGGGTGCTTGTAAAAAACCTTATTATATTAGATAATATAGATATAGATATAGATAGATATATAGATACGGGTTTTAACTCTATTCATATGAGGCCTCACGAACCCGTGCGATGCACCGGCTTGGTCATTGGTTGAATTTTTACATGTTTTGTACGTAATGTTTGTGCATATGTTTATATACTTTTTTTCTCTGAAATGGTGAATATTATTATAACTCAAAACACTTGTAATAGTTACAAACATTCTCAGACAAAACATGGACATGTCCCATGTTGAGTCAATACCTCAGAGATTACATACAGCATACAAACAAAGAAACCAACTGTATTCATTCACCATTCATCTAGTCTAGTTCCCTAGTAGTGTACTAGAGGAACCAGCCTTAGGCAACCATGGAGAAACCTTACATTTTGACTACATTTCCCACTTACAAACACCCTACCTAAGTGCACCAATAGCCCATATCAGTAACACTTAGAGGCTCTTGTAGAAGGCTTCATCAAAATGTAAGTAAAACTCCTGTTCCATTGGGGATCCACAGTCAAAGAGCTACATTTCCAGGTAAATGGCATCACTCGTATGACTGGACTTACCCAAGGATACATCCCACCTAGACTACATTTCCCATTTGATGGCCTCTTAGTACCAATGCAGCAACCTCCTCACATAAGTATTTCAGAAACCAACAAACAGGCATCGTCTGGTTGGCACTCCACCAATGTCGCATGCAACCTACTTTATGACTTTAAGTGGGACTTTAACTATGTAGGTGGCCAATCCTATAAAAGTGATATAACATCATCCACTGTTTACAGGAGAGGTCTGACATAGAAAGGTTCTCAAAGCCAAGTTACAAGGCCCTCTGCACTCCCAAATGACCACCAAAATACTAAAAACAGGACACCTTGTCATTCAGGACCAAGCTATAACCAGTGTCGTTATTTTAGCTTGGAAGTAAGTGCTTAAGCAGTGAATCCAAACACCCCTTCAAGCACTACTGTTTCATTCATTCATCATTTCACAACTATATTCATATCTACTTCCCATTCTTTTGCAATACTGAGAACTTGAGTGGGTCTTTTAACTTTTAAACACATCAGCTGGATCCTGATCTTTTCCACAATAAGATTCCATAGCACTTGATTATCCAACTCATCCCCAGTGAACATTCTTGTGTTTCTTTCCTTCCATATGTAGTAAACAGCAGTGGCAATAACAATTCTTGACAAAACACTATCAATTGTGTTATCACATGTGCCATTTGCATATTGCTCAGCTAAACTCTCCCAAGTGTCGGACAACCAATTTTTACCTATCTTCATTTTAAGTCTACTCCAGACATTTTTTGAATAGTCACATTCAAAGAATAAGTGGTTATGTGAATCCTGAACTTGTTTACACATAGCACACTTCATATTGGGATCATTATTCCATCTGCTGATTCTATCTTGAGTATGCAGCTTACCTCTCATAGCCATCCATAAAATGAATGCCATTCTAGGATTACATTGAGAGAACCACACCACCTTATGCCATCTGACTATGCTCCCTGGTTGGCTTAAAACTTCATATACAGACTTAGTAGAGTAGTCAGCAGCCTTACCATCTTTATCTTTCCATACAACTTGACCATTATCATAGCATACATGATCCTTGATCTTGTCTCTCATATCAAGTAAAGACTTTCAGATCCAGCTATCATTATACTTCTTCTGAGTCTCCCAAATGCTTTCTTCTTGAAGTTTAACAGTATTGACCCATTTTACCCATAAAGAATTCTTCCCAGCAGCTATGTTGCAAAGGTTTTTGATCAATAAAGCCTCATTCCAGTTTCCCAACATTCTAAGACCCAAACCTCCTTCATTCTTAGGACTACAAATTGAACTCCACGCCACTTTAGCTTTTCCTTTCCTTAGCTCTCCTTTGCACCATAAGAAGCCCTTCAATATTTTGTCAATATCTTTTATAACTGTTTTAGGGATCAAGAAGACAGCAGCCCAATATGCATTTAAAGATGATAGAACAGAGGCAATCAATTGCAATCTTCCAGCGTATGACAAATAATTGTTTTTCCAATCTTCCACCTTGTTCCTCACTTTATCAATAAGCTTTTTACATTCTTTGGTACCAATTTTTTTGGACAGAAGAGGCACTCCCAAGTACTTAACTGTTAGTTTCCCAACAGTGAATGGAAGTATATGTTTATATACTTGTTATCAAGTTTGCGTCAATGTTTGTAATATAAGTTTTATATATCATAATATTTATCATTTAGTATTAAATAACTCATGTAAACAATAGATACTTTCGTAGATCTTGATGTTAACACATTTTTGGTGGAAAGTAATTATATATATATATCAATATAATTCAGGCCTGTGCGATACGCATGGGCTCGATCTAAATGTTCATAGCGGATTGTTCAGCAATAATTTTCGTCAATTTGATCATGGATGGATTTTGTTGGATGAAGTTGATCGGTTGATGTTCGTGGTAACAGAAAAGCATTTCAATGTACCAAATCTATCATGTTGCATTCTACTCTCGTTTATAGCCACTGTCAAAACATAAACACAATAAACTAAAGAAAATAAGCATAAATATTCATTACTCAATATAATGTTTGTGACCCTACTGGCTTGAAATGATTTATGATATCCAACATATTTTTTAAGCTTTTGATTAACATTGGAAAAATAAATGTGAATTTACTTAGAATCATGTAAGCACACAGAAGCTAGAAAACTAACATGAAGGGATACGTGAGATATTGCGAAATGACCATTGTGGTTGCGTCTGAATGCATTAGTGTTAGTTGGTGTTTAGGTTTTTGGTTGATTTTGGCTCTTATAAGCTTTGACATATGGACCGAAATTATTGGTACTTCCTTTATAAGCTTTGACATTTTAAGTATGACTTTTTTATGAATATGGCCCGAATATAGTGGTACTTCCTTTAAAAGCTTTAACAAATTCAAAAAGTAAGTCTGAATTTTTTAATTTCTTTAATTCAATACCGAAAATAATGTTATTTTGAAATTCTTATAGCAAAATGACTATTGTAGACATTCTAGAATTTCAGCATCTTTTTTTAAAGAGGCAGAATTGTCTTTTTTCTACCTTGCTTTATTAGAAGATATAGATTTCTTTATATTCTGTTTTCAGGGCAAAGATGAGTAAAAGAACGAAAAAACGCGGAAATGGAAGGAATTAAGAGAAAAATACATGAAGAATGTGGATTCTGCACTAACTATGGCGTAGAGGTTCATCTACCTACACCGTAGCAAGGATTTATGAAGACTACGGCGTAGCTCACTCCATGACTACGGCATAGANATTTATAAAGGCTCTACGGAGTAGCAACTCTCCACCTACAGCGTAGATCCCAATTTGAGGCAGTAAAGAAACTCACGTGGGCCAAAGAAGAAGTTACGCGTAGTTCCCCTTAACAACTTACGTCCGTAGAAGCATCCCAATGAAGAACTACACCCGTAGCACTTGATCAAGCTACGGCGTGTCAAGATTCTACAAAGGCTACGGCGTAAGCAACTCAATCAGCTAGCCGTAGCCCCAAAGTCCGGGCTATAAATTACCAGCCCTACATTCCCGAGTTTATTCGTTCACTTTTCACCACACAGAAGTTGCGGAAACAACTTCAGCGGAAGCAAAGGATATGAAGTTCTACGCCACATACAAATCATTTCCAAGGGGAAGGATTCACACACCGATCATAATTTATCGATTCCATTTTGTCTGTGATATTCAACGAGCTTCAATGTTACCATTATGTGTATAACTCAATATCAATATTGTTTTACTGCAATTATGAATATGAGTGGCTAAACACCTCTTGGTGTTAGCCTGGTTATGAAATTGTTATTGTTATGATTTACTTTTCTACGCATCTATTGTCTATTGTTTGTATACTTTCATGGCGAGTCTTAGGACACTCTAGTTCCGGTAGTGTTGAGCATTGGTAGTTCCTTGGAGGCTTGGGGAATTAACCCTAGGAACCAAGCCGATGGGGATGTGACTTGGTGATAGCAATATCACCATACATGTGTGAATTAACCCTAGGACCACCTACCAATGCGATACGTTTAAAGGAGCTAGAGGGGGTGTAAGATCTGACCATGCCGCATCCCGCTAGATTTTTCCATGTTAGTAGATGTACTTAATGACTCTTGCATCTTCGTAGGTTCACGCCGCCCGATGAACCCTCGGCTTTACAATAGTCGGGGATAGGACAAGGTGTAAGATAGATTTAGGTGATTTAACCCTCTGATCCTGAATGAATATAACCCCCAGACGATATGATAGGATGCACTTATAGAAAACTAATCATAATAATAACAAGAGTAGTAATTAGGTTAGCACTACTTCCCCTTTATTGACTTTCTTCTATTTATTTACTTGCTTTGTTATTTACTTTCATTAGTTAATTAATCTCTACAATCATAAACCTCCTTTTACATGTGACACTAAACTTAGATAGATTCCAAACACATAGCTCTTGGGACGACCTCGGCTTTACCAACTAGTTATACCTCACACGACCGGGTACACTGCCTGATAGTGCATTAGGTAGACCTTAGGTAAACGAGACAATTATAAATCTTAAAACCTGGTCGGTAAAACGTGCATCACTCGATCAAAGGAAATTCATAGGCCTGATGACACTTAGATATGATATGTTAGTTGCAATATTTTCCTATTGCTTAGTTAGTAAGTAATTCACAGTACTTTATCTATTTTTTGTTAGCCACATGCATGAGTAACTCGCTTGTGCATCTATCATGTATCTAGAGTTAATTAATTCACAGTACTTTGATTTGTTTTTGTTTACATAACCTGTAAAGTAAAAGAAAAAGTTTGGTTATAATGTTACATTTCAGTGTGATTTTACTCCTTGTTGATTCAGTTGAAAGTTATTTTGTACTTTTAAGAAACTTGGTTCCCAATATACTCTTGAAATGAATTGTTAACAAAATTAAGCTGTAAAACACATTTATAAACACAAAATAAGCTGTATACACATCAACACATACTAAATTCATGACTAGAAAGTCTGAGTAAAAACACACAAACTTACAGCAGAGTTGTTATTATTGTCGATGACGGCATCAGCACCACGGCCAAGTATCGTATTAATAAGAGTCACCAAAGATTTTAAATAACGGCCATGATAATATCAAAGAGTTTGAAATATAAAAACGAGAGAGCTAGATCAAAGGAAATTTATAGATGGTTTGCTGCAATATACGCTTAGTTATTGTAAAGTAATTCACAATCACACTATCTATTTTTGGTTAGAGTAACTTGCTTGTGCTGTTGTGCATCTTTCAGGTATTCACACTATTTCATCTTATCTATTTAAAGTAAAAGAATATTTGTACAAGTATATATGTTCTTTTATTATAGAGAAAGCTTTTTACCACCTAGTTAAGGTTCCTAAATTAATATACTCTTGTTAATAAAATTAAGTTGTTAACACAAATAAAGTCCTAAGCACATATCAACACATAATCAGTTGCAACATACCTAATTTGATAATTGTGACGACGGTGCCGGAATTAGGGTTGACAATAACGATGGAATTAGGGTTTCCGTGGTGAGATTTGGGATCGGGATGAGTGTGTGAGTTTTGGGAGGAGCTTATTGTGTGTGAGATTTGGGTCTGAAGAAGTACTACTGTATTGTTTGTGTTAAATTTTTTATTGAGGCAATTCTTGGAACTGACAAGGCTATCAAGGGGTGCTTTTTTAGACAAGAGTTTTTTTTTCACACTTTGAGTTTGGGCTACTTAGTTAAAAATCATGACACGTGTCTCATGTAAATTACATATATACACTCTTATTCATTTGTTATTACATACATACCAACCCACCCACCACCACCATTAAAACCACTTACCCATCACCACCGCGAATTATCATATTCCCAACCGAACCCGAAGAGCTTACAACTAAAGAATTCATCTCTAAACTTCAGTTTATTTATGAGCTATAGATAGCAACTTTGACCCATTTTCCTAAGATATAGATAGATTTAAGCTCTATGTTATCTCCAAAAAGTCAAAGACACGCAAAATGGTAGTAAAACTTCGTAAACTGAGAATGGGTCAAATACTCAAAGGTGCAGAGTGGGCCAAGGCATTAAACAATAAATACCAAACACATATACGATTGAAGATATTATTCGACCAGGAATTAATCCCATAATATTTGGTTCATGTGAGCTTGTGTAAGTTTTTATTTTGTTGGAGTTGTATTATTTTGTTCATCTCGAACTAGGAATTATATGCTTTTTAAGACGAAAGATTAATGATGCTTAAAGGTAGAAATAGGTAGCTTACTTTGTATATATGATTAATTTTCTAATGGATGTTACTAAGTGCCATCTTTTGTTAACATTCTATGAATTTATGGTTCTCATAACTTAGATAAGGAAATGGTATTCATTTTGTCTACAAAATGTTCTCCAGTTTTTTCGCCATTTCTATGGCCATCACATTTAAGTCGAAATATACACAAGTCTGTTGTTGAGTTTAGGCAACTTTCACAATCATTTGATTCTTACATTCATAATCATTCTTTACTTGAAAATCGAATATTTATTTGTTCTAGTATAAATGACAAAAATTCATGATTAATATAGCCCATAAATCAAAATATCAAATTGGAATATGTTCAATATGTGTACATAAAGCAATCTAGTGGTCTGCTAGAGATTCGATGCTCATGACATGAAGATGTTTGGATTACTCCTTTTAGGTACAGATGTGATATGTTTTTTTTGCAATATTTTTCAATTGCTTGGTTATTAAGTAATTCACAGTACTTTATCTATTTTTGGTTAGCCGCATGCATGAGTAACTCGCTTGTGCATCTATCATGTATCTAGAGTTAAGTAATTCACAGTACTTTTTTTTATAACGTGTAAAGTAAAAGAAAAAGTTTGGTTTATAATGTTACATTTCAGTGTGATGTTACTCTTTGTTGAGTCAATTCATAGTTATTTTGTACTTTTATAGAAAAAGTCGGTGTCTTTTGATCATCTTGTAAGTTGTAACTTTTAACCACCTAGTTAAGAAACTTGATTCCCAAAATATACTCTTGAAACGAATTGTTAACAAAATTAAGTTGTAAACACATTTATAAACACAAAATTAGTTGTATACACATCAACACATACTAAATTCATGACTAGAAACTTACAGCTGCGTTGTTATTATTGTCAATGACGGCATCAGCACCATGGCCGAGTATCTTATTAATAAGAGTCACCAAATATTTGAAATAACGGCCATGATAATATCAAAGAGTTTGAAATATAAAAATGAGAGAGCTAGATCAAAGGAAATTTATAGATGGTTTGCTGCAATATACGCTTAATTATTATGAAGTAATAAACATTCGCACTATCTATTTTTAGTTAGAGTAACTCGCTTGTGCTATTGTGCATCTTTTAGGTATTCACAGTACTTTATCTTATCTATTTAAAGTAAACGAATATTTGTACAAGTATATATGTTCTTTTATTATAGGAAGAGCTTTTAACCACCTGGTTAAGGTTCCCAAATTAATATACACTTGCTAACAAAATTAAGTTGTAAACACAAAATAAAGTCTTAAGCACATATCAATACATAATCAATTGCAACATACCGAATTCTATAATGGTGACGACGGTGCCGGAGTAAGGGTTGTCAAAGAGGTAAATACGATTATGATGGTATCTAAGCCGTTTCATGCTTTTTTAGGCCTAAAGTGAAAATATGAAAAGAGACATTTTCGAACAATAATTTTTTGTTGTTAATTAAATAAATTAATATAATTGTTAATTATTAGTTATATCACTAATTCGGATATCCGAAATTTGGGATGATGGTTTATTGTTATACCCATTATTTTAACAAAGTTTTTTTCAATGCGGATATCCTAAATTATGGATAATAGCCGATAATCTTATTAATAAGGATCCCAAAAGATTTTAGAATAATGGCCAATATAATATCAAAGAGGTTTAAATTAAAAATGTTTGCTGAAAAAGAGCTATATTAACTATACAAATGTAGTGACTGAATTTAAAAGGCTCGATCAAAGTAAATTTATATGAACGATGACACTCAGATGTGATATGTTTGTTGCAATATTTTTCTATTGCTTAGTTATTAAGTAATTCACAATACTTTATCTATTTTTAACTAGCCACATGCATAAGTAACTCGCTTGTGCATCTATCATGTATCTAGAGTTAAGTAATTCAGAGTACTTTTATTTGTTTTTGTTAAGATAACGTGTAAAGTAAAAGAAAAAGTTTGGTTTATAATATTCAGTGTTGCAAAAAAAGGTCTACAAGGCCGATTAATCACCGATTAGGTGCTACAAGGACACCGACCTTGCCGATTTATGTAAGTGGGTCAAAACACATAGGTCAACCGTGGTCAACAGCGATCAACGGCGGTCAGTAGTGGTCAAACTTTCCGAAAACCTATAAATCTTATCGGAAGTACCCCAAAACTCAATGTAAACTTATTTTGATCACTTATAGTAACTATTTAAGTCTATTACAAGTTGTTTTTTAGAAAATACCTTGCCGGAAATACCTAAAACTCGCTAGAAATACACAAAACTTGCCAGAAATAACTAAAATTTGTCAATATTGCCAATCCGATTAATCACCGATTAATCCCGCCTAGACCGATTACAAGCTACAATGTGGTCGACCTCCCAACTACCGATTCGCGATTTTTGCAACCTTGATAATATTACATTTCAGTGTGATGTTACTTTTTGTTGATTCAGTTAACAGTTATTTTGTACTTTAATAGAACAAGTCGGTGTCTTTTGATCATCTTGTAAGTTGTAACTTTTAACCACATATTTAAGAAACTTGGTTGCCGAAATATACTCATGAAACGAATTGTTAACAAAATTAAGTTGTAAACACATTTATAAACACAAAATAAGTTGTATACACATCAACACATACTAAATTCATGACTAGAAAGTCTGAGTAATAACACACAAACTTATAGCAGCATTGTTATTATTGTCGATGACGGCATCAACACCACGGCCGAGTATCTTGTTAATAAGAGTCACCAAAGATTTTGAAATAACGGCCATGATAATATCAAAGAGTTTGAAATATAAAAATGAGAGAGCTAGATCAAAGGAAATTTATAGATGGTTTGCTGCAACATACGCTTAGTTATTATAAAGTAATTCACAGTCACACTATCTATTTTTGGTTAGAGTAACTCGCTTGTGCTGTTGTGCATATTTCAGGTATTCACACTATTTCATCTTATCTATTTGAAGTAATAGAATATTTGTACAAGTATATATGTTCTTTTATTATAGAAAAAGCTTTTAACCACCTAGTTAAGGTTCCCAAATTAATATACTCTTGCTAACAAAATTAAGTTGTAAACACAAAATAAATTTCTAAGCACATATCAACACATAATCAGTTGCAACATACCTAATTTGATAATGGTGACGACGGTGCCGGAGTTAGGGTTGTCAAAGAGGTAAATACGATTATGATGGTATCAGGGCCGTCTCATGGTTTTTAGGCCTAAAGCGAAAATATGAAATGAGACAATTTCAACAATAACTTTTTGTTGTTAACTTACGTAAATTAATATTATTACTAATTATTAGTTATATCACAAATTCGGATATCCGAAATTTGGGATGATAGTTTAACTTTAGACCCATTATTTTAGCTAAGTTTTTTTCAATTCGGATCTCCTAAATTATGGATAATAGCCGAATCTTATTAATAAGGATCCCAAAAGATTTTAGAATAATGGCCATTATTATATCAAAGAGTTTTAAATTAAAAATGTTTGTTGCGAGAGAGCTAGATTGACTATACAAATGTGGTGACTGAATTTAAAAGGCTCGATCAAAGGAAATTCATAGGGCTGATGACACTTAGATATGATATGTTCATTGCAATATTTTCCTATTGTTTAGTTATTTAGTAATTCACAGGTACTTTATTTATTTTTGGTTAGCCACATGCATGAGTAACTCGCTTGTGCTTCTATCATGTATCTAGAGTTAAGTAATTCACAGTACTTTTATTTGTTTTTGTTTACATAACGTGTAAAGTAAAAGAAAAATGTGGGTTTATAATGTTACATTTCAGTGCGATGTTACTCTTTGATGATTCAGTTCATAGTTATTGTGTACTTTTATAAAAATAAAAAGTTGGTGTCTTTTGATTATCTTGTAAGCTGTAACTTTTAACCACATAGTTAAGAAACTTGGTTCCCAAACTATACTCTCTAAACGAATTGTTAACAAAACTAAGCTGTAAACTCATTTATAAACACAAAATAAGTTGTATACACATCAACACATACTAAATTCATGACTAGAAAGTCTGAGTAAGAACAAACAAACTTACAGCAGCGTTGTTATTATTGTCGATGACGGCATCAACACCACAGCCGAGTATCTTATTAATAAGAGTCACCAAAGATTTTGAAATAACGGCCATGATAATATCAAAGAGTTTGAAATATAAAAACGAGAGAGCTAGATCAAGGAAAATTTATAGATGGTTTGCTGCAATATATGTATAGTTATTATGAAGTAATTCACAGTCACACTATCTATTTTTGGTTATAGTAACTCGCTTGTGTTGTAGTGCATCTTTCAGGTATTCACAATACTTTATCTTATTTATTTAAAGTAAAAGAATATTTGTACAAATATATATGTTATTTTATTATAGAAAAAACTTTTGACCAACTAGTTAAGGTTCTCAAATTAATGTACTCTTGCTAACAAAATTAACTTGTAAAAACAAAATAAATTCCTAAGCACATATCAACACATAATCAGTTGCAACATACCTAATTTGATAATGGTGACGACAGTGCCAGAGTTAGGGTTGTCAAAGAGGTAAATCCGATTATGGTGGTATCAGAGCCGTCTCATTGTTTTTAAGGCTTAAAGCGAAAATATGTAATGAGATATTTTCAACAATTATTTTTTGTTGTTAATTTAAATAAATTAATATAATTGTTAATAATTAGTTATATCAAAAATTCAGATATCCAAAATTTGTCATGATGGTTTAGTATTAGACCCATTATTTTAGCTAAGTTTTTTTCAGTTCGGATATCCTAAATTATGGATAATAGCCAAGAATCTTATTAATAAGGATCCCAAAGGATTTTATAATAATGGCCAATATAATATAAAAGAGTTTTAAATTAAAAATGTTTGCTGCAATAGAGCTAGATTAACTATACAAATGTAGTGACTGAATTTAAAAGGCTCGATCAAAGGAAATTTATACGGTTGATGACACTCAGATGTGATATGTTTGTTGCAATATTTTCCTATTTCTTAGTTATTAAGTATTCACAATACTTTATCTACTTTTGGTTAGCCACATACATGAGTAACTCGCTTGTGCATCTATCATGTATCTAGAATTAAGTAATTCACAATACTTTTATTTGCTTTTATTTACATAACGCGTAAAGTAAAAGAAAAAGTTTGGTTTAGAATGTTACATTTCAGTGTGATGTTACTCTTTGCTAATACAGTTCATAGTTATTTTCTACTTTTATAGAAAAAGTCGGTGTCTTTTGATCATCTTGTAAGTTGTAACTTTTAACCAACGTAGTTAAGAAACTTGGTTCCCAACATATACTCTTGAAGTGAATTGTTAACAAAATTAAGCTGTAAACACATTTATAAACACAAAATAAGCTGTATACACATTAACACATACTAAATTCATGACTAGAAAGTCTGAGTAAGAACACACAAACTTACAGCAATGTTGTTATTATTGTCGCTGACGACATCAACAACACGGCCGAGTCACTTATTAATAAGAGTCACCAAAGATTTTGAAATAACGGCCATGATAATATCAAAGAGTTTGAAATTTAAAAACGAGAGAGCTAGATCAAAGGAAATTTATAGATGGTTTGCTGCAATGTATGCTCAGTTATTATGAAGTAATTCACACTCACACTATCTATTTTTGGTTAGAGTAACTCGCTTGTGCTGTTGTGCATCTTTTAGGTATTCACAGTACTTCATCTTATCTATTTAAAGTAAAAGAATATTTGTACAAGTATATATATTCTTTTATTATAGAAAAAGCTTTTGACCACCTTGTTAAGGTTCCCAAATTAGTATACTCTTGCAAACAAAATTAAGTTGTAAACACAAAATAAAGTCCTAAGCACATATCAACATTGTTCTAGAATAAATGATAAGAATTCATGATTAATATAGCCTATAAATCAAAATATCCAATTGGAATATGTTCAGTATGTGTACATAAAGCAATCAAGTGGTCTGCTAGAGATTCGATGCTCATGACATGAAATTGTTTGGATTACTCCTTTTAGGTACAGATGTGATATGCTTGTTGCAATATTTTCCTATTGCTTAGTAATTAAGTAATTCAAAGTACTTTATCGATTTTTGGTTAGCCGCATGCTTGAGTATCTCGTTTGTGCATCTATCAGGTATCTAGAGTTAAGTAATTCACAGTATTTTATTTGTTTTTGTTTACATAACGTGTAAAGTAAAAGAAAAAGTTTTGTTTGTAATCTTACATTTCAGTGTGATGTTACTCTTTGTTGATTCAGTTCATAGTTATCTTGTACTTTTATAGAAAAAGTCGGTGTCTTTTGATCATCTTGTAAGTGGTAACTTTTAACCACCTAGTTAAGAAACTTGGTTCTCAAAATAAACTCTTGAAACGAATTGTTAACAAAATTAAGCTGTAAACACATTTATAAACACAAAATAAGCCGTATACACATCAACACATACTAAATTCATGACTAGAAACTTACAGCAGCGTTGTTATTATTGTTGATGACGGCATCAGCACCATGGTCGAGTATCTTATTCATAAGAGTCACCAAAGATTTTGAAATAACGGCCATGATAATATCAAAGAGTTTGAAATATAAAAACGAGAGAGCTAGATCAAGGAAAATTTATAGATGGTTTGCTGCAATATATGTATAGTTATTATGAAGTAATTCACAGTCACACTATCTATTTTTGGTTATAGTAACTCGCTTGTGTTGTTGTGCATCTTTCAGGTATTCACAATACTTTATCTTATTTATTTAAAGTAAAAGAATATTTGTACAAATATATATGTTATTTTATTATAGAAAAAACTTTTGACCAACTAGTTAAGGTTCTCAAATTAATGTACTCTTGCTAACAAAATTAACTTGTAAACACAAAATAAATTCCTAAGCACATATCAACACATAATCAGTTGCAACATTCCTAATTTGATAATGGTGACGACAGTGCCAGAGTTAGGGTTGTCAAAGAGGTAAATCCGATTATGATGGTATCAGAGCCGTCTCATTGTTTTTTAGGCTTAAAGCGAAAATATGTAATGAGATATTTTCAACAATTATTTTTTGTTGTTAATTTAAATAAATAAATATAATTGTTAATAATTAGTTATATCACAAATTCGGATATCCAAAATTTGTCATGATTGTTTAATATTAGACCCATTATTTTAGCTAAGTTTTTTTCTTTTCGGATATCCTAAATTATAGATAATAGCCAAGAATCTTATTAATAAGGATCCCAAAGGATTTTATAATAATGGCGAATATAATATAAAAGAGTTTTAAATTAAAAATATTTGCTGCAATAGAGCTAGATTAACTATACAAATGTAGTGACTGAATTTAAAAGGCTCGATAAAAGGAAATTTATACGGTTGATGACACTCAGATGTGATATGTTTGGTGCAATATTTTCCTATTTCTTAGTGATTAAGAAATTCACAATACTTTATCTACTTTTGGTTAGCCACATACATGAGTAACTCGCTTGTGCATCTATCATGTATCTAGAATTAAGTAATTCACAATACTTTTATTTGCTTTTGTTTACATAACGCGTAAAGTAAAAGAAAAAGTTTGGTTTAGAATGTTACATTTCAGTGTGATGTTACTCTTTGTTAATACAGTTCATAGTTATTTTCTACTTTTATAGAAAAAGTCGGTGTCTTTTGATCATCTTGTAAGTTGTAACTTTTAACCAACGTAGTTAAGAAACTTGATTCCCAACATATACTCTTGAAGTGAATTGTTAACAAAATTAAGCTGTAAACACATTTATAAACACAAAATAAGCTGTATACACATTAACACATACTAAATTCATGACTAGAAAGTCTGAGTAAGAACACACAAACTTACAGCAATGTTGTTATTATTGTCGATGACGACATCAACAACACGGCCGAGTCACTTATTAATAAGAGTCACCAAAGATTTTGAAATAATGGCCATGATAATATCAACGAGTTTGAAATTTAAAAACGAGAGAGCTAGATCAAAGGAAATTTATAGATGGTTTGCTGCAATGTATGCTCAGTTATTATGAAGTAATTCACACTCACACTATCTATTTTTGGTTAGAGTAACTCGCTTGTGCTGTTGTGTATCTTTTAGGTATTCACAGTACTTCATCTTATCTATTTAAAGTAAAAGAATATTTGTACAAGTATATATATTCTTTTATTATAGAAAAAGCTTTTGACCACCTTGTTAAGGTTCCCAAATTAGTATACTCTTGCAAACAAAATTAAGTTGTAAACACAAAATAAAGTCCTAAGCACATATCAACATTGTTCTACAATAAATGATAAGAATTCTTGATTAATATAGCCTATAAATCAAAATATCCAATTGGAATATGTTCAGTATGTGTACAAAAAGCAATCAAGTGGTCTGCTAGAGATTCGATGCTCATGACATGAAATTGTTTGGATTACTCCTTTTAGGTACAGATGTAATATGCTTGTTGCAATATTTTCCTATTGCTTAGTAATTAAGTAATTCACAGTACTTTATCGATTTTTGGTTAGCCGCATGCCTGAGTATCTCGTTTGTGCATCTATCAGGTATCTAGAGTTAAGTAATTCACAGTATTTTATTTGTTTTTGTTTACATAACGTGTAAAGTAAAAGAAAAAGTTTGTTTGTAATCTTACATTTCAGTGTGATGTTACTGTTTGTTGATTCAGTTCATAGTTATCTTGTACTTTTATAGAAAAAGTCGGCGTCTTTTGATCATCTTGTAAGTGATAACTTTTAACCACCTAGTTAAGAAACTTGGTTCTCAAAATAAACTCTTGAAACGAATTGTTAACAAAATTAAGCTGTAAACACATTTTTAAACACAAAATAAGCCGTATACACATCAACACATACTAAATTCATGACTAGAAACTTACAGCAGCGTTGTTATTATTGTTGATGACGGCATCAGCACCATGGTCGAGTATCTTATTCATAAGAGTCACCAAAGATTTTGAAATAACGGCCATGATAATATCAAAGAGTTTGAAATATAAAAACGAGAGAGCTAGATTAAAGGAAATTTATAGATAGTTTGCTGCAATATATACTTAGTTATTATGAAGTAATTCACAGTCACACTATCTATTTTTTGTTAGAGTAACTTGCTTGTGCTGTTTTGCATTTTTAAGGTATACACGTTACTTTATCTTATCTATTTAAAGTAAAAGAGTATTTGTACAAGTATACATATTCTTTTATTATAGAAAAAGCTTTTGACCACCTAGTTAAGGTTCTGAAACTAATATACTCTTTCTAACAAAATTAAGCTGTAAACACAAAAGAATGTCCTAAGCACATATCAACACATAATCAGTTGCAACATACCTAATTTGATAATCTTGATGACGGTGCCGGAGTTAGGTTTGTCAAAGAGGTAAATACGATTATGATGGTATCAGACCCGTCTCATGGTTTTTCAGGCCTAAAGCGAAAATATGAAATGAGACATTTTCAACAATAATTTTTTGTTGTCAATTTAAATAATTTAATAAAATTGTTAATTATTAGTTATATCACAAATTCGGATATCCGAAATTTGGGATGATGGTTTATTGTTAGACCCATTATTTTTGCTAAGTTTTTTTCAATTCGGATATCCTAAATTATGGATAATAGCTGATAATCTTATTAATAAGGATCCCAAAAGATTTTAGAATTATGGCCAATATAATATCAAAGAGTTTTAAGTTAAAATTGTTTGCTGCAAGAGAGCAAGATTAACTATACAAATGTAGTGATTGAATTTAAAAGGCTCGATCAAAGGAAATTTATAGGGCTGATGAAACTCAGATGTGATATATTTTTTGCGATATTTTCCTATTTCTTAGTTATTAAGTAATTCACAATACTTTATTTATTTTTGGTTTGCCATATGCATGAGTAACTCGCTTGTACATCTATCATGTATCTAGAGTTAAGTAATTCACAATACTTTTATTTATTTTTGTTTACATAACGTGTAAAGCAAAAGAAAAAGTTTGTTTATAATGTTACATTTCAGTGTGATGTTACTCTTTATTGATTCAGTTCATAGTTATTTTGTAGTTTTATAGAAAGAGTCGATGTCTTTTGATCATCTTCTAAGTTGTAACTTTTAACCACCTAGTTAAGAAACTTGGTTCCCAAGATATACTCTTGAAACGAATTGTTAAAAAAAATAAGTTGTAAAACATTTATAAACACAAAATAAGTTGTATACACACTAACACATCCTAAATTCATGACTATAAAGCCTGAGTAAGAACACGCAAACTTACAGCAATGTTGTTAATATTGTCGATGACGGCATCAACACCACGGCCGAGTATCTTGTTAATAAGAGCCACCAAAGAATTTGAAATAACAGCCATGATAATATCAAAGAGTTTAAAATATAAAAACGAGAGAGCTAGATCAAAGGAAATTTATAGACTGTTTGCTGCAATATATGCTTAGTTATTATGAAGTAATTCACAGTCACAATATCTATTTTTCGTTAGAGTAACTCGCTTGTGCTATTGTGCATCTTTCAGGTATTCACAATACTTTATCTTATCTATTTAAAGTAAAAGAATATATGTATAAGTATATATGTATTTTATTATAAAAAAGGCTTTTGACCACCTAGTTAAGGTTCCCAAATTAATATAATCTTGCTAACAAAATTAATTTATAAACAAAAAATAAAGTCCAAAACACATATCAACACGTAATCAATTCCAACATACCTAATTAGATAATGGTGACGACGGTGCCGGAGTTTGGGTTGTTAAAGAGCTAACTACGATTATGATGGTATTAGAGCTGTCTCACGGTTTTTTAGGCCTACAGCGAAAATATGAAATGAGACATTTACAAAAATAATTTTTTGTTGCTAATTTAAATAAATTAATGTAATTGTTAATTATTAGTTACATCACAAATTCGGATATCCGAAATTTAGGACGATGGTTTAATGTTAGACCCATAATTTTAGCTAAATTTTTTTCAATTCGGATATCCTAAATTATGGATAATAGCCAAGAATCTTATTAATAAGGATCCTAAAAGATTTTAGAATAATTGCCATTATAATATCAAAGAGTTCTAAATTAAAAATGTTTGCTGCAAGAGAGCTAGATTAACTATAAAAATGTAGTGACTGAATTTAAAAGGCTCGATCAAAAGAAATTTATAGGGCGGATGACACTCAATTGTGATATGTTTGTTGCAATATTTTCCTATTGCTTAGTTATTAAGTAATTCACAATACTTTATCTATTTTTGATTAGCCACATGCATGAGTAACTTGCTTGTGCATCTATCATGTATCTAGAGTTAAGTAATTCATAGTACTTTTATTTGTTTTTGTTTACATAACGTGTAAAGTAAAAGAAAAAGTTTGGTTTATAATGTTACATTTCAGTGTGATGTTACTCTTTGTTGATTCAGTACATAGTTATTTTGTACTTTTATGGAAAAAGGCTATGTCTTTTGATCATCATATAAGTTGTAACTTTTAACCACCTAGTTAAGAAACTTGGTTCCCAAGATATACTCTTGAAACGAATTGTTAACAAAATTAAGTTGTAAACACATTTATAAACACAAAATAAGATGTATACACATTAACACATCCTAAATTCATGACTATAAAGCCTTAGTAAGAACACACAAACTTACAGCAGCGTTGTTATTATTGTCGATGACGGCATCAACACCACAGCCGAGTATTTTATTAAAAAGAGTCACCAAAGATTTTGAAATAACGGCCATGATAATATCAAAGAGTTTGAAATATAAAAACGAGAGAGCTAGATCAAGTAAAATTTATAGATGGTTTGCTGCAATATATGTATAGTTATTATGAAGTAATTCACAATCACAATATCTATTTTTGGTTATAGTAACTCGCTTGTGTTGTTGTGCATCTTTCAGGTATTCACAATACTTTATCTTATTTATTTAAAGTAAAAGAATATTTGTACAAATATATATGTTATTTTATTATAGAAAAAACTTTTAACCAACTAGTTAAGGTTCTCAAATTAATATACTCTTGCTAACAAAATTAACTTCTAAACACAAAATAAATTCCTAAGCACATATCAACACATAATGAGTTGCAACATACCTAATTTGATAATGGTGACAACAGTGCCAGAGTTAGGGTTGTCAAAGAGGTAAATCCGATTATGATGGTATCAGAGCCGTCTCATTGTTTTTTAGGCTTAAAGCGAAAATATGTAATGAGATATTTTCAACAATTATTTTTTGTTGTTAATTAAAATAAATTAATATAATTGTTAATAATTAGTTATATCAAAAATTCAGATATCCAAAATTTGTCATGATGGTTTAGTATTAGACCCATTATTTTAGCTAAGTTTTTTTCAGTTCGGATATCCTAAATTATGGATAATAGCCAAGAATCTTATTAATAAGGATCCCAAAGGATTTTATAATAATGGCCAATATAATATAAAAGAGTTTTAAATTAAAAATGTTTGCTGCAATAGAGCTAGATTAACTATACAAATGTAGTGACTGAATTTAAAAGGCTCGATCAAAGGAAATTTATACGGTTGATGACACTCAGATGTGATATGTTTGTTGCAATATTTTCCTATT
>LBNU01027418.1:43029-53183 GCA_014162995.1 Artemisia annua | reverse complement strand
TGCCCTTGATGTCGGAAATACGCCATGCGATGGCATTTTTGTGTTTCTTAAGCATATCAACGAGACGGTTCTTCTCCTCATCTTGAAGGTGTTTAGAAATGATGACGGGCAATTTGTCGGTTCCTTCCAAGAATGCATATTCAAGATGAGGAGGTAAATCCTTAAGCTCGAGTTCTGGAGGCTTTTCATTAGATGGCTCGACCTTTTTGACTTCTTTAACATAAAGTTTCTTCAGAGGGAGAGGTGAAAATGGATCTTCATTCAAGAGTTTTTCAAGCATAAGAATGTCTCCCTCCGGATCATAGTAAGAATCATCACTATCCGATAATGAAGATGTATCGGTAGAAAGAAAAGCATCGACTTCTTCCAAAAAGAAATCACCTCCTTCGAACGGAGTGAAGGAAGGGGAAGAGTCGGCAATTATGGGTTGAGAAGTAGAAGAATTATCTTGGGGTGAAGAAAGAGAAGAAGTGGGATTGCCACTTGAAAATCCGAGTATCTCTTGGGAATACTCATCAGAAACTTCATCAATAACATCGATCTTGCTGATGGTCATGGGCTCATTGGTGGAGGAATATCTTGCTGTTTGGTCCAAATTAAACGTAACGGCTTCATGACCATCTCGCAAGGTAATCTCTTCATCATACACATCAATCAAAGCACGGCCCGTCTTTAGGAAACCTCTTCCGAGAATGAGAGGAACCCTTGGATCGGGATCAAAATCGACGACAACAAAATCAGCCGGAAAGTGAAATTTTCCCACATTGACGATGACATCCTAGGCTATGCCTTTAGGACGAGAGGTAGAACGGTCGGCAAGCTCGAGTGTCATGCGTGTCGGAGTCAAAGGGGGTAACGACAACTTCTGCCAGACGGAAAATGGCATAAGGCTAATGCTAGCACCTAAATCGGCTAAGGAAGCTTTTTAGGAAGCTTTTTAGGAAGCTTTTTAAGGCTAATGCATGGAATTAAGAACTTGCCGGGATCTTCAAGCTTTTTAGGAAGCTTTTTAAGGAGCACTGCCGAGCAATTCGCATTCAAAGGTGTAGTCGACATTTCATACAATTTATCTTTATTATTCAACAAGTTTTTAAGCATTGATGTAAACTTTGGCATTAACACAACAGCATCAGCAAGACTCAAATCAAAGCGAATGTCTTGAAACATCTTAAAGAACTTTTCCTTCATTATGTCATTTTTATCTTGACGTTTTTGCTCATTAAGACGAAAAGGATATGGAAGACTTGTTTTAACTGGTTCATCTTGTTCAAAAACAATTTTCTCTTTTCCTTTTGAAACATTTGCATTTTCATTTGTCGGTTGAACCACCGGAGGTTGGATAGTTTCAGTCCTTCCTTGGTGAATAGGAATTCTCGTATCCGTTGTCACCTCGGTTGCACGGTCCACTACCTTTGAAGGAGGAGTATAAGAGGTAGTCGGAACCGTTGGTTCTTTGTAAGAAATGCCACTGCGTGTTGTGATCGCCTTGACATCGCCCCTCGGGTTAGCGATCGTGTTGCTAGGTAGAGAAGTGGTACCCGATTGATAATTATCTTTGAACTTCGATTAAGCGTCTCTTTCATTTTCTTGAGCCTTTAAGAAATAAATTCGTCGTCACGGGCTTTTCTTAAGTAAATTTCATCTTTGGCTTGTCTTTTAGACTCTCTTCCACATCTCGTGCTCGTTTTAGGCTTTTTGGTTGATTTCGATGTCGTTTTTGCAATATCCTTTCCTGCACAGTCACAAACACAAAAACACGATATCTTTGGCATTTAACGTTAGTTTTTGGTCTTTTAAAGTCTGAAAATGGTGAATAAAAGGTATGTGAATAAGCACATACCACTAAGGGTTTAACAAATGTTTTCACAATAATGCACCAAAGGTGGGTGCATACAAGGTAGGCTAAGGCGATTTGGGTGTACATTTAGTGGGGTGTAACAAATTCTCACTTTGAGTAAGATGCTCAAAGGTCGAAACAAAAGGATAGGCTCGGAGGGGTGTAGTAGGGGTATCGTGTACCAAAAATGGGTACAACGCAAAGGGTGTGGGAGAATTACTTGACCAATGAAGTCAATGTAATTATAACAAATATACGGGTGTAAAACAATGGGTTAATCCTAATGCCTCTTATCATGTAGTAAATCTTAACTACAAGAATGTAGTCTCACTTGTGGATTTGAGATGGTCCTAACACAAGTTCTAGAATCTAAGTGCTACCGGTACTCACATCATAGCATCAAAGATGGATGCTTTTCCTACCAATTCTAGGGGCGAACCTCACATATTTGGGGTGGAAATTTTTTTTTAGTGGTACGGTTTTTTGCTAGTCATACAATTTCCTATCCATGAGACGCTCATTAAGATCAAGGTTTCACTTCTAAATGTTGTAAAAAATTTTAAATTGGCGCTAAAATTGCCCTAACAAACATTTCTCTTGGTTTTATTACAAATTTACTATCAAACAAAGCAAAACATCAAGCATAGGTGTATTCTCAACGGTGCTTTCATTTACCCCCCTTACACTTAAACCGAACATTGTCCCCAATGTTCAAATAAAAGACGTAAAAGTAAATAAGATGAAAGAATGTAATCAAATACTCCCCTGATTAGTTTGTTGTGGATAATGAAGTAACATGGTTAGATCTTCTTCCAAGAGAGACGAATGTTCAAAGCTTCCCTTCCAAAATAATAAACGTCTTCTTGTCTGAAATAACCTGTTAACCTGAAAAAGATAAAGGCCAACCTCGCATAAAATCGGCGGTAAAATCTACATAATAAGATATAATGCTTGTGGAATGAATATTTTTGCAGAATTCCTGGAGATTATAAGTTAAAGAATTGACAAAACATTTCTGGTTTCCGGAAAATCTCAAAACTTTCAAAAACTGCAGAAAATTTTAACCTGACGCCGTCAGAAAACTCTGACAGAATTCTCATGTTAAGTTTCCGGGAAAAATTCTGGAAAAACTAGATCTTAATTCCTGAAATTCCTGCAAAAATTCATTATGACTCGATACAAACATTTGACTCAAACAAGTACTAATATGTATGCAAATTTCATTGTTATGGTTCATGTTCATTCGTTCTATATAAACCGATTTAGATTCCCCTTACACTTAGCTTTTGCAAAATACCTTTATATGTAGTTAAGACGAAGTTAAAAACAAAATAAAGCATTTTCACAATTTAGTTTGAAGCATGAATCAATAACAAGAAATATAACTTACATACGGAAACAAATAAACACACAAAAATACACAAAACATGGGTTGCCTTCCAAGAAGCGCTTTTATTTATTTACGAGTCTTGTAGCTAGACTCAAAGTCATCGTACGTTACGTGACTTCATCGTTGGTCACGGTTCCTAAGTCATCTTCAACAAACGCTCTAAATTTCGGATCCGATTGCAAATACCCTTTGTAAATGCTCAACACCTTTTTCCTAATTGCTTCTACAACCTTATTGGCAACCTCTTTATCAATCTTATACTTCAGCCCTAGTTTTAGGCAATCCTTGTAATAGAAGCTCCTTTTCTCCCATACATAATCCATGCCTTTCCTCTTATCTTCTTCATTAGTGTCCTCGGTAGCACCAATGTAATCCTTTTCTAACCGAGGCACAAACCTAAATTCATTCATCTTAGTGGGCATTTTATATTTAATCCTATCGGTCTCACTAGAAAATTTAATTATCCCTTCCAATTCATCGTAACTCAATTTGGACTTTTCTACGTAAGGTTTACCTAACACGACATGCGACAGGCTACAGTCTATAACACTCGCGAGATCCTCAACAATCATGAAGTCGGTTACATAAGTAAAGTTCCCAACTAAGACATGTACATCTCTAACCCTCCCGACAAAATTACAAACTCCACCGGGGTAGTTGGGGTCCTTCCTAGGGGTAAGCTTCTTGTTTACTACGTCGTTATAGATACTTGAAGACATAACGTTGATTGGGGATTCAAAATTAATATATGCTTGATTAATGTATTTATACCCTATCATACATGGTATCTTAATGTTCCTAGGGTCACCTCTTTTTACTTTTGGATCAATTTTTGTGAGTAGGGAACGAGGGTTATCAATTATGTTGTGGTAATAAACGATCTCTTCCTTAGTGGGGTAAAGATTAAAGTATTCATCGCCTACTCTCTCGCCTCCTTTTTCCTCAAAACTTCCTAAACTCATAGAATCATCACATATGGTGCTCGCATGGTTGTTAAGCGCATAATCTAATTGAGCGTCAATTAAACTACTAAGTTCCTCAAGCTCCCTAATCTCATTTTCGACTCGGTATTTTAGTGATGCTACTTCATCGGGTGTGAGGGGTGGGTTCGCGTTTTCCATAATGGCCAACGGAATAATTAATGGGCATGTTACTACGAACACAAGCACAAAGAAAAAGATAGACTAAAGAAAATCCTAGAAAATAAAATAAAAATCTCGCTAGAAAGGAATCTAGTGAGTAGACCTAAAGAAATAAAAATTCTACCTAAACAATAACTATTCCCCGGCAGCGGCGCCAAAAACTTGATGCGTGGTTTTTATAACCTTACAACAGGTTTTACATCTCGAGGGATCTCAAGAGGCTTACAACCCCACCAGGCAGTGTACCTGACCGTAGTAGTATAGGATATTGGCAAGTACGGGGGATTGATTGTTCTCTCACAGGGAATAGTGTTCGTTAGGATAGAAAAGCTAATCTAATAGGTCTAAGGGTGGAAGGAATATTCTTTTTGTATTTTTATATTTTTATGAAAGCAGGTAAAATCTCGGGTTTTTAGAGGAAGGGCGGAATTAGTTGCTAGTCAACTAACCCAAGTTTACTACTTATGCAAATGAAAATAAAATATCTAAAACTGTTGTGGTTGTGAAAACAATATGGAGAAAATTGTGTTTACTTATATTTCATTACTCCCTAACTATCTTTTACCGGTTAATTGATATGTATGTCACTTGTGTGGATGAAGGGTGTATAAATAACTTATGGAGTGGCATACATATCTCTCCAATTCTATGAGCTCTTATCTCCTCCTATGCCATGCACGACACAACCATAGGGATTGTAAACAGTGGCTCATGCGTTAAATACTACCTTAATAGCCTAGTATGCCTTGGATACATGTTTCCCAAGACGTTCAAGCACGTTACCATAAAGGAGGTTGGCCAGTTTTCTTGAGCCTAACATCGATAAAACAATCATCCCAACAAACAACAACACACACCAATTAACCAATAATTAATAGTTAGGTTTCATTAGATCTAAGCAAACACTAGAGAATTTAGCTACACATGTTAATTGAAAGACAAGCAAGATAGATAGTTGTTAGAACCTAAGTTTTCAACATTTTAGTCAAGTCTCGGTTATTTCAACATTTGTAATAGGTTGCCAAGTTTATTGATTATGTAACATTTAAGGATGAGTCCAATACTCGTCCAATGGGCCTAAAGCCCACACGTTTAAGAGAAAGGAAGGAGAAGGGATGTTGCCCTAGCTCCTCTCCTATAAATAGGAACCTTATGTAACCCTTTCTCTTGTTGGTTATTTCATAAATATAAAGAAACTCTTGCACTTTTAATCTTCTCATTTGATCTAATCAACCAAACTCTATTTCTCATCTTATTTCTTACAAATCTATACTTGTGTTTTCAAAATGGTGACCTAACAAGTGGTATCAAACGCCAAATAGTAGGTGTAATTTTTGTTTTTGTTCTAAACGACCCAAAACCCACCTTTTTATTCGTTATTTTTTTGTTAAAGCTTGTTACTTTCTTATTTGTTTCATGTTTTTATCACATCTTTTACATCAAAACTTGTGTTACAAACTCAAACAACCATTAAAGTTTCAAATCTGTACAAAATTTTTTGATTCGTACACTTTGTACCATTTTTCGAAATTTTTCAAATTTTTGAAAAGTGGTTCAAGTTTGCAACTTTCTTTAAGATTTCATCATTTTAAAGCTAGTTGTACAAGAATCTTGGAATAAAAACGTGTTTTTGGATTGCTTTTATCAAAAACAAAAATCTGCCAAAAAGTTGTACTTTTTTCGAGAAATATAAACCCTAACTTTCGAGATCTTTGGTTCTTGCTCCTAAGGTGTTTTCGTTGGTTACTCAGTGCTTTTCTCTCTTGTATAAGAAAGAAAACACTTCGACTCGTTGGATATTTTCGTTATTGTATAATCTCGAAAATTTTGTGGCATTTTTTCGAAAATTTTGAATTTTTCGAGATCTTTTCTGGCTTATCGAAATCTTTTGATTTTCGAGATCCTTGGAAAACTTTCGAAATCCTTTCATAATTTTCGAGAACTTGACTAATTTCCACAACAGAGAAATTTCTCGAAACTTTGCTCAAATTTTCTCGATAAAACAGTTTTTTCGAGAACTTTTGTAAATTTTCGAAATCTTTTGGAAATTTTCGAAATCTTTTGGACTTTGACTGATTTTCGAGATATTCAACATTTTATGCTTCGGAAACATACTTGGGATTATTTTCGAGAATTGGCATAACACTTACACCTTCTACAAGATCCATTCATACACAAGTCATTCATCATGTCTTATCTACCATACTCAAATTCACCTTATACTCCACGTCTCAGCACTGACCCTCATCATGTCATACTCTATGGTAATGAAACAAATCCTCCAATGTTGCTGAATGGGAACTACATTACTTGGAAAAGACATTTTTTGAAATGGGTAGCTGATCGTCCCCAAGCTGATCTCATACTGAAATCCATTCTTCAAGGACCATATCAGATGAAATTCATTGCTGACTCATCAGGCTTCATTGAACAACAAACCAAAGATACCTCGACTGGCCATGACCTTGCACAACATGAGGCGGATTACCAAGCAAGTTGGTATATCACTCTCGGTCTACCAAATTCAATCTACTCTACAATGAATTTTGCTACCTCTGCTCATGATATGTGGAAGCATCTTGAAACCATACATCAGTCACACCATGATCGACGAATAAATCAATTACTTCAGTCATGTTTGCAAAGAAAGTTCATGAAAACCATTCACCCTGCTCCACCTGTCACACTTCACAGCTATCTGTAAGAACGTCTGTCCAACCTTGTGCATCTTGGAGATGATCATCAGACATCTGGTTCACCTCATGGAAGCTTATACTATCTAAAAGCCTATCTCTCGGCTCTTCAGCATGAAGCAGAGTGCTCAACAACTGAACCTGATCCTCAAACATCTTCGGTTTCTAACATCCATGACTTCGATGGAACCGATGATATGATTCTGATGGCCGACACATATGAACACCAGGTAAGTGATTCCAGTCCAATCTATGACACCGACGACATGTATCAGGCAGATGATTCTAATCCTTGCCTAATACATGCCTTTGGTTCTTCCTCAGTTTCTATTTCAGAAGAGGAACAAGATGTTCAAATTGATTTCTTGTTAACTACACAAGTAATTGATCAAATGTCCACAGAGGTGTTATTTGATGATAATGATTCAATAAACCCGGTTGATACATTTGATGAAACAATTATACTAACTGAATATGATAACAAGGATCAAATTGAACAACCTGAACCTATGTCTGATTCGGAATCTGAACTAAGACACTTACTTATGCTCAGTCAAAAACAGAACATCCGCTGTCAAACTCTGAATGCAAAGCTGAAAGAAAAGAATGTGGCATTAACTCGGGCTCTTAAACACTGTCAATCACAACTAAAACATTTCAAAAGCAAAGCAGATCAAGAAACATGCTTAGAAAATATTCTTTAAAAGAACAATCAAATTCAAAAGAAACTAAGCATGCTTTCTGATTCTACTTTATTTCGTCATTACAAGAACTTTTAAATTGAACTTAAATTATTGGAAAATGCTATTGACCAAAATTCTGAACTTACTGTAGCCACTTTTCAATCACCTCTTGCTAATGAAAGAAGAGAAATGTTTCTTACACAGTTCTCTCCCAGTGTTCAACGCATGCAGTTTTATGCTAATAAATGGGAAAATGAACTTAACATGGAAGTTAAAACTATTATTCATGTCTTTCACGATTCTGAAAAAGAAATCTTAAAACAAAAACATCAAAATCAATTTTTACAAAAAGAATCTGATTGGCTCTTGGAACATTTTCTTTGTGCTGATGTAATATCTGTGGTTATGAATTCTCTTTATGAATCTGGTTCTTCTATGCTTGTTGATGATCATTGTGCTGAGATTGAGTTGTTAACTAAACAAGTTGAGACGTTAAAAGATAAAAACGTTAATCTCTGAAAACACAATGATGATGTGCAAAACAAACTTTCAAATGAGATTTTCCAACTCAACAAAAAACTTGTATGGTGTCAAAACCAAAGTCTTGATTTCGAACTGGAATTGCAAAATCTAAAAACTTTAACATCTTTTCAAAAAGAAAATGAAGAATTGAAAAACCAAATTTAAAAATATGAAAAGGAAATTGCAGAATTGCAAGAAGTTACAGAATTTTGGCAAAAGAGTCGTGATGAATACTTCCGTACAAACAGAAAACTCGACAGCGAAATTCAAGATAAAATGCACATGATCATTGAGTTGAAAGAGAAAATACGTAAACTTGAAAAAGGAAAATCTGTGAACACTAGAGTAATTGCACCAGGGATGTATTCATTAGACATAACAAACGTAGCACAACAAACTAAGAAGTCTAACTTGGATCCTTCCACTTCTACAGGAATAGTTGCCACTCCTAGCATTAGCAGATCCAAGCGTAAAAGTATGAAATGGAAGAATAGGATTTTGCAACGTAAAAGAGGGACACTAGAAGCCACTGAAGTAGAAGAACACCCTAGGACTTTGAATAAAACTCATCCTGCACTAGATTTAGATTCTGATTTGACAAATTGTAATCCTAATCTTTGTGTAACGAATGATGAACCTTTGAATGTTTTGAATGTTGATGCTTCTTGTGTGTTTTGTCGTAATAGTATGTTATCTGGTGATCATTCTAAATGTGTTGCAAGTTCTCTTTTATCTCGTTTTAAGAAACGTACATTAGGCAGACAATCTAGGCCCACTAATGCTTCAAAATCTGTGCTAGGACTCGTGCCTTGTGTAGTTTCTACGAATGATGTAGTCAACCCAGTAGTTGCGAACAATACCTCTAGGGAAAAGCCAACCTTAACTGAATTTGATAAAAAGAAGGCTAAATCTAGTTGGAATTGGCAACGTTGGTTACAAAGGACACATAACGTTAAATGGATTCCTAAAATGCTTAATATGTATGCTTCTAACCCAACGGAACCCACAACTTCATTGGGTTCCACCCTTACCATTGTACCATCGTCGTCTCTCTCATGTGATGCAGGTGGTGCAAATTGTTCTTTGGATTGTTGATAGCGGATGCTCCCGACACATGACAGGCAATCTCAAACTGCTTAAAAACTTTGTCTCAAAGTATATAGGAACTGTCAGATTCGGGAATGATCATTTCGCTGCAATTATGGGGTATGGGGACTACGTCAGTGGGAATATCAAAATTAGTCATGTTTATTATGTCGAAAGCCTTGGTCACAATCTCTTTTCAGTTGGTCAATTTTGTGATGGTGATCTGGAAGTTGCATTCAGGGAGAAAACATGCTTTGTTCGTGATTTACAAGGAAATGATCTTATGTCCGGCTCACGTGGAAACAGTCTTTATACAATTTCTATGTCAGACATGACCGCTTCCTCTCCCATATGTTTACTTTCAAAGGCAGAATCGACAAAATCCTGGTTATGGCACCAACGCATGTCTCATCTTAACTTCCGAACTATGACTGTTCTGGCTCGCCATAAACTAGTAGATGGTCTTCCAAGGTTCCGATATGCAAAAGATCACTTATGTCCCACTTGTGAACAAGGAAAGAGCAAACGTGCACACCTCAACTCCAAACCAGAACCAAGCACTGATCATGTTCTTCAACTTCTTCATATGGATTTATGTGGACCAATGCGCGTACAAACGATCAATGGGAAAAGGTATATTCTTGTGATTGTTGATGACTTCTCCAAATGGACTTGGATTTACTTTCTACGAAGCAAAGATCAAGCTCCTTCAATGATTATCACCTTTCTCACGAAAATTCAAGTTCAACTCCGCAACACTGTCAGAATCATAAGAACGGACAATGGAACTGAATTCAAGAA
>LBNU01027418.1:24528-36306 GCA_014162995.1 Artemisia annua | reverse complement strand
AACCCCCCCCCCCCCCCGTTTTTTTACTTTCTTCACAAATTCAAAATCCAAAAACAAACACCCCTTTTACATCTCACGGCCAAGTTTTCGAAACCTCAATCCGTGTTCTTGATCATCAAACCGTAAGTAAATTCATGTTCTTTAGCTTATTCTAAGAAATGCTTTTCAAACAATTAGATTTTGGATGGCTAGATTTCATGCAATTTGATTCGTTAGAACTAGGGTTTTCGAAATTCTTAATTCTTGCGTGTTAGGCTGTTTTTGATTATGAAACCATAGGGCTTTTAGTGTTAAACTATGTCTAAACACATCCCCATCATCTAATCATAATAGTTTTCACGTACGAATTGATTTCGACAATTAGGGTTTATGTCGAATTGGGTTTTTGTGATTGTGTGATGTTTTTGTGTATATTGTTGGTGGGATTTGTTTGTTTATGTGTCTATTACATGTCTATGCTTGTTAATTGTACCAAAACATCTAATTGCATGTTCTAGATAATTAGGGTTCATGTTCAATTTGGGGTTTTTCGTTTGTATGTTCTTGAGTCTAATTAAACTGTTATAATGTGTTCTAGTATGTGTTAATTGATGTAATTGAGTGGTTTCACAACATGATTTCTCGTCAATAAAGTTCTAGATAATTTGAGGTCTCGTTTTTTTTTTTCGAATCTTTTATGTGTTGCCTAATTGTGTTTCTAACTGTTGTTTATCACTCTACATACAGGCTTCATTCAAAAGATACAAAGATTTCTCACAAACCGTACGACTTCAAAGATTTCGAAAAATTCTTATATAAGAATTTTTTCGAGAAAATTTTTTTTCGAGAAAATTTATCGAAATCTTTTCTCCAAAACGTTTTCGAGATCTTTTTAAAATTTTAGAGATTTTTTCGTTTTCGAGAAAATCTTGGAAGATTTTGAAATATCTCATCAAAGTTTTTGAGAAAATAAAGTTTCGAGATCTTTTCATAAATTATCGAGAAAATGTGAACAGAAGTTATCGAAATCTTTTGCTAAGAATTTATCGAGAACTTTTTTGAACAGTATAATTATCGAGATCTTTCCTATGGAAATTTATCGAGATCTTTTTGCACAAAATTTTTCGAGATCTTTGTTAGTGACAGTTTTCGAGAACTTTGTTGGTCATATTTTCAAGATCATGTATATCATATTCTTGTGTATTCAAGTGGTTGAAAAATTTCGAAAACTTGTATATTAAATAAATCCTCATGAATTGTATATTGTGAGAATGTTAGTTAATTTGTAATTGTATGGTGTTACTAAACATGTTACCATATAACTTATGTGCATTAATCATCTAAGTCACATGTTAAATAATAATACCGTCATTAATCACATATTAATTAACTGGACCATGATTACAACAAACACGTCTTTGAATATCAAACATGAATTCGGACTAATGACTAACACATCTAGATGTTTGATTTCATGACATGACACTTTCAGAACACAAATGGCTCAACAAGATGAATCAGTCCCACAACAACAACAGAACCTCCCACTACTTACACTTGGTGAATTCCTCTCTCCAGACTACAACGTAAGATTTGACCAGAACAATCTTCGCATCGACTTCAACAAACTGAGCATACCAGATGACACATGCAAGATTGTCAAGAATATTCTTCTGGCTCATCCGTGCAAGCCTCTCCTCACCAAATCCGCATCAGTACCAACCTTCTACATCCATCAGTTCTGGCACTCTGCTAAGGCCAACTTGGACGACAGATCTTTCACCGTCAAGCTGGAACGTCAACAATACAACATTGATTACGATACTCTTCGTGCAGCTCTCATGTTACCAACTTATGATGAATATCATCCGATGCTGACTGAACTGGAAATCCTGGACTACTTCATTGAAGTTAGATATGACATTCCTGATAATGAATCACTCACACTCCTGTCAAAGTTCAATGTCAAATATCTGCCTCAACCATGGAGAACCTTCTACATGCTGATTGTCAGATCCATCTCAGGAANCATACTAGATGACACATGCAAGATTGTCAAGAATATTCTTCTGGCTCATCCGTGCAAGCCTCTCCTCACCAAATCCGCATCAGTACCAACCTTCTACATCCATCAGTTCTGGCACTCTGCTAAGGCCAACTTGGACGACAGATCTTTCACCGTCAAGCTGGAACGTCAACAATACAACATTGATTACGATACTCTTCGTGCAGCCCTCATGTTACCAACTTATGTGAATATCATCCGATGCTGACTGAACTGGAAATCCTGGACTACTTCATTGAAGTTGGATATGACATTCTTGGTAATGAATCACTCACACTCCTGTCAAAGTTCAATGTCAAATATCTGCCTCAACCATGGAGAACCTTCTACATGCTGATTGTCAGATCCATCTCAGGAAGAAGGAATGGTCATGAGCATCCGAGGCTGGAACACATGTAAGTATTTTGGGGAATGATGACAATGACTCCGATCAACTTTGCAGCACCTATAAAGAGTGACATGCTCCATCACATTCACACTGATCGTGATAGAGTTGTGATTCCATTCTTCAGATTCACCAAATTGCTCATCGGATACTTGATTGAGAAAACACCAGAATTCCTCAAGAGGTTGCTAGACAGGACTGAACCAAGAGAAGCAATGATTGAAGACCCAAAGATCTCCTTTGTCAAGTCAATCAGGTTCACTCCAAGAACCAAAGGCATGAGAATTCCAGATCACTTCTTGGATGATGAGATCAGAAAGACTCAGAACTTCAGAATCTATGATAAAGCATTCAGGGAAGGGAAAGTTGGTGTCAATGAGAAAGAAGATGAACCAGCTTCGATAGTTCGAACCCGAAGCAGAAGGGGTGGCAAGTCTGGCAGCTCAAGAAGTACTACAACTTCTCAACAACCAAAGCCAGCACAAAAGCCACCCACTAGACCAAGAAGGAATGCTACACCTAAGCAGATTCCTCAGGATGAACCATCCGCCTCTTCATCAGAAACAGAGACTGAATCTGAGTTTGGCTCTGAATCAGATGAAGAAGCTGATTTTGAAAGAAGGTCAAGGGCTCCAGATAACCAAGAAGAACAACTGAATGAAGAAGAAGAGTTTCCAGGGCTTGAACTGACTAAACAACTAAGTAAGGAAACTGCTGAAAAAGAACAAAGAAGAGGTACAAGTTTGACAATCAATGAACCGAGTGGTGCTCAAGATGAAGCTGATCAAGAACCTCCTGTTGTTCCACTGGTTGACAAGCGAAAACTCAAGAGTATCATTGTCGACACCAGGGGAGATAAGAAGCAGGAAGACAAAGAATTCAGAGAAGCTTCTCGTCTAAATCTTCTACACCAACAATCTCACCAAGCACCGCAAAATCTTCAAGGACATGAGGCTGGTTCCAGTAGCACTGCAGTTCCTCAAACAGAAACCGAACAACGTGATTCAGAAGGGAACATCATTATGCAGGAAGCTACAAAGGATAAAGAACAGACTAAGTACATCACTGAAGACTTCATTGCTCAAGTAGAGAAAGAGGAGGAATTTAAGAAGAAAGTTAGAGAAGAGACAGATAGGTTGCTTCGTAGATTAGATGAAGACGAAGAACCTTTTGATACTGATGAACTCATCAACTCTCCTCCGCACTCATCTTCAAAGAAACCCCCTACTCGATCAGGTTCACCTCCAAAGGATCCCTCACCGCCTCCATCAGAACCAGAGCACGAATCTTCATCATCTTCATCATCACATCACTCATCACCACCACCAGCAAAGACAACATCAAAAGACAAATCAGACAAGAAGAAGAAGGGAGACAAGGCATCTACAACAGCATCTCAGCGGATCAAGAAAGCTCTTGATTTGGCAAGGAAGAAGAGGAAGGAGACACAACAGCCATCTGGAGATCTAAAGGACCAAGTACGAAAGCTCTCCAAACAGGTCAAGACTTTGACATCACAAGTCAAAGATCTCCAGGATAATAGTGAACTTGCTAACAAGTTACTACAAGATGACATGGGCGAGATGATCCGGAACTACACAAATGAATATCTGAATGCAAATCTCGCTGCAGTGGCTAAACCGGCTGTGTTTTCACTTATTGAGCCGATCAACTCAACGTTGAACACCAGGATCAAGCATACAATTGAACGAATGCTTGAATATACTCCATTCTACCTCTAAACTAACAAGCCTCATCCAACACCTGAACAACTTCCCATCGAACAACTTCGAGACTTGTTAGCAGCTAAACTGAGGAACAAGGAGGAGAAAACACCTGAAGAATCAATGATGTTTGAGGCTCTTCAAGCCATTGCCTCAAAGGAATCTTGCAAAGTGGCTGCTAGACAACATAAACGACCCAGGCAAGATGACGATCCTGACTCTGATCCGAAAAGCAAGAAGTCAAGGAAGTCAGACAAACCATCTTCATCTCACCAGCCCCGCAAGACCTCTAAGGCTCCTCCTTCTAGACAAAGAACTTCAGCCTCCGGGTCAGCTCCAAAACAATCAGAGGAACCTTTCGAGCTTCAACAGCTTGATACTTAGGAAGGAACCGAAACAGCGAAACTTGAATCAGAAATTACTTCATTTCAAGCCGGTCCATCTGACACTAACAAAACTAAAGAGAAGAAGAGGTCTTCAAGGTCTAAGAAGCAGAAACAAAAGACAACTCAATTCTCTTGGCTCGATGTGGACGAAGCTCGTGATTCTGATTGGCTGACTACTATGATCAAAGCACAACCACCGCTTGAGCCTGACGAACCATTGCCGGGTAATACTTTGCAGATGACTCAGAGTATTATGTCGGGTCTTCAAGTTGAAAGGTTGTCTAAGGCAGAACTGAAGCGGATCAATCGTGAAGCCATGGACTTTCTCAAGAAAATATAAGGAAACAAGGTTGAATTGGACTACCACATGGAGAACATAGCCTGTGCATTATCTGGCTCGTTCGACTGGCTCAACCCTGAATCCAATGTCGACACTGAAGATTCCCTACAGACGCTTCTTCAACAATGACTTTCTTTACCTACAGCATGCACACGAGACCTCCAAGGAACGATACGCAACTTCAATCACTTTGTCTATTCCAGCTGCCCGATATGAACTACCAGACATTGAAGAGCATACACCAATCTATTACAAATCACTTGTGGAATACAACAAGGACGCTCTTCTTGGTATTCAGCATTGGCCTGAGAGACGAAAGCTCGGGTATACACACAGACTACATCTGAAGTCAAGTGAAAATGTGAAGTTCCCACTTCGCATCGTTGCTGTCATGGAGATCGTGGAAGACAGGAAGTTCGGCTACACTTTCATGAAAGAAATCATCATCAAAAGACAAAATGAGAAGCGGTACAAGTTCAATGAAGCAGACTTCCCAGAACTAAACCGAAATGACATTGAAGACATGTATCTACTCAAGGTACAAGGAAAGCTGCTCAACTTTGAACAAGATACTCAGTACAACTTCATCGCATCTCTCCTGCTCTACGTCAGACGATTGATAGTTCAAGAAAGAGTGGAAGATCTCCAGCTAGGTGTGGAAAGTTATCAGAATAGAATCAACCTTATTCAACCACAACTCATGATTCCTGAAATCACAGGGATGTCACAATACACTCTCATTCAACAACCGACATTTGGAATCACCTACCTCAACAGCAAAAATCAGATTCGATTCATGCGGTATGACGAGATTCCAAAGTTTTGTGATGTCACACTTCAAAGGGTTCGTGATGGGTTAGCTGAAAGGTTGGAGGATGAAAAGAAGAGGCTGAAAGAGGGTCAAGCTACTAGGTGGAAAGCAAGTGGACGCAGAATGATCAGAAATTCTGTCCATACAATTGAAGAAAGGCTATATCGTCGACAACAGATCAGACGGTTGGAAAGCTATATTGGGGTTCGACCATCATTTCCGGTCATGACATTCCGACGACCTGATCCATAGTTCACAGTCTTCGATGCTTAGCTCACCTCTCATTCTTCTGGTATAAACATTTCAATATATTTTTAAATATTGTTTGATTTGTAACTACAACGGCTTGTGCACACATAACAGTGTACAACCCACACTTTGTAAAGAAAGTACCCTATGGTACGCATAATTGCTACAATCCTAATATAAGGAGCGAAAGCTTCTTACTTTTGAGTAGAATTAAACAAACCTTTCAGTATTTTCAAAATTCTGCTCAAAAGAAAAGTATTAAACCTTAATAAGGAATCACTTGTTGAGGGGGAGTACTTGATTTCAAAACATCATTCTTCAAATCTTAATGTCTTGATTGATTTCTTCCCACAAGACTCAAAAAGCATATTTTAATCAAAACCGTTTACAAAAACAACATTTGGTATGCTATTTTTGAGGGGGAGAAAAAGAAAGTGATTAAAATATGATGTCAAAAATGTCTTATCTCGTACGAGCTCGACTCAGAATTGACCCACGTATTGACGAAACAACAAATGTCTTAATTCGAAAGGATTTATCCGATTAGAAAGTACCGTTTCGAGAAACTCTTTCTAGTTGTTTACTTTGACGGGTCTAACTTCCTTTTAGGAATGTTAACAACATCAAGTTAGTTATTAGGGCTAGTTATCACCTAAAAGCTGATAATGCATCCCTTTAACTAATCAACGTAAACGTGTCCCTCGGGTACATGACTATTAAGAGTGGATCAATTCAAAAGTGCCAACTCTTTCCACATATGCAAAATTTCTGAAAACAATCATGAGCATATGTTGAGGGGGAGTATTTCATAAGAAATCGAAAACCTCAAAGTGTTAACAAAAAGCTTTACACTCTCACACACTTTGAGAGATTTTCAATGATTTAGTTCAAAGGCATCAATAGGATAGTTATGGAGTTACAAGGTGACTAAGGATAGGAATAAAACCGTCCTATGATCCGCCTAAACCGGAGGGATCTACCCAAGGACATCACCAATAGTTAGTAAGTAGAAGTCCTTAGGTATGACATGAAAAAAGGAGTAAAGAATGAAAGGAGAAAGAAGGGGTTGAAGAATTAAAAAGAAACGAATGAAAAGGGTGAAAAGAAATAGCCCTCCGAATTTATCAACCTTAGGTCAGACACCGGGTTCAATTCATATGCTACTGGTCGTTGCCAAGGCGACACCGGTATTGAAGATAAAAGTCGTCATGAACCCAGTGACGCAATGCACCTAAACCTTCTTAGCCACTTAGGCATGTCTCAAAAGATGTTTGTTTCATTCTCACGGGGAACCAGTGTAATCTATCGATTGTCTATTAAAGATGATTGATATTGAAACAGGAGGCCCTCTGCTCTATGCCTCTGCATAGGAAACCAAATGTGCACTTATCGAGTCTAGAGCCTCGAGATAACATCAAAGATCTCTTAGGAACACAAAATTCTTCCACACTAAGTGTCTTATATCATTGGGCACTAAGTGTAAAACTATCGAGTCCTTCGCAGATCTTAACAATCTGCCTTGAACGTTCATGAGGGATTTACTTAGGTATTTCTCGAATGATTGAACGGAAATCCTACCATGGTCAACATCAAACAGCCCTGACAGCAGGTCACTTCGGTGATTCCTTGTGGATTACGCTTAGTGTGTTCGATGGTTTCCAAACTGTCTATAGTCGTGGGGTGATCTCCAGCGACTCACCTAATCGTGGGTGTACGTATGTATGTCTGTGTTAGCCCTCTAGGGGGTATCCGATTAGGAACGGCCTTGGTAAGGATTAGAAGGAGTCTTCACACTATGCTGTTGACAAATTCTAACTCCGAACCTATAAGTACGGATGTTTTATTGCTAACTGTTTCATTTCAGGTACAACAACCATCTCGAACACCGGCTTCCACATGCTCATACTTACATCTCAACAAAATGAAAGCTCTCATGAAAGATCGAAGCAACATGAATGCCAAAGGTAGATTCCATGCCAAAAGAATCTACAAAGTAATAAAGACAAACGATCTCAAGCAACACACCGTCTAAAGAAGGATTCTACGTCAACACAAAGAATCTTCACATATGATAAGAGAGCTCCTCACTTATGAAAGTCTTCAACGTCAAAGATGTATGAGCATGTCGGAATGATGCAGATCCACTGGAGACTAAGAGAGTGACGAATGGCAGATTACTACATCAGATGATCACTATTCCATTAAGCAAAGACAAAGAACAAAGAATGATGAATCTTATCAACATAATCATTTTGAGGACGTCTAAAGCCATGAATGCCAAAACAAAAGTCCAAAAGTACATAGACGTCAAGCAACCTCAAATGACCGTGACTGAACATCACTTCTTCAACAACCGATCCTTAGGGGGAGATTGTTAGAACCTAAGTTTTCAACATTTTAGTCAAGTCTCGGTTATTTCAACATTTGTAATAGGTTGCCAAGTTTATTGATTATGTAACATTTAAGGATGAGTCCAATACTCGTCCAATGGGCCTAAAGCCCACACGTTTAAGAGAAAGGAAGGAGAAGGGATGTTGTCCTAGCTCCTCTCCTATAAATAGGAACCTTATGTAACCCTTTCTCTTATTGGTTATTTCATAAATATAAAGAAACTCTTGCACTTTTAATCTTCTCCTTTGATCTAATCAACCAAACTCTATTTCTCATCGTATTTCTTAGAAATCTATACTTGTGTTTACAAAATGGTGACCTAACAATAGTTAACCAACACATAGACATGATGATTAAATTAAAGTGAAGACTTATCTTTAATTAAACACGAGGGTTCCAAGGGTTGGAAACCCTAAAAGTGACAGAAATTTCGTCTTAGGGTTTTGCCCTAAAAGTTCTCCACAAAGTTCCACACCTAATGAATGAAAATTAGAAAACTATATATAGATTTTACACTCTGACGGCGTCAGGTTATAGGGTCTGACACCGTCAGCTCGCCACCATTAGGTTTCTCGGATGGCCTAGATCCACTTCTGACGCCGTCACTCTTTATTGCCTTCTGGGCTGTCACTCTTTAAATTAACTCCTGACGGCCTACATCTTCTAACACCTGACGGCGTCAGGTGTTAAATCCCAAAATCTTTCTGGCCCGTTATTTGAAAATTGGATTCCACTCTTTTGTCAAGGCTTTCTGACGGCGTCACCTTGTGACTTCTGACGTCGTCAGGTTGTAAATCTTCATCTTTTGAGACTTTGTCGTTTTTTTCACTTTTATGCTCCAAAAACGTCCAAATATGCATGTTTTTCAGAATTCCTCTCAAAAGTACCTAAAATGACAAAAGGAACGATTTAGGGTAATATTTGATCATATTTATATGAATTAGGGATTAAATGACCCCCTAAAAGCGTAACACTTTTCGTCTCATCAATATCAGGTGATAATTTAGCTAGTTGTCTATATGGTAGTCAAGCTGTCAATTCGTGTATATGTTTAGGTTTTAAAAAGTATGTTGGTTTAGAAGCTAGGAATGACCTAGGTAGAACAACACCGGCAAGATTAGCTAATTATGTTAAAGAAGGTACATTACATGCTGTGCTTGGACCTATTAGAGGAGAACACATGCCCACTGACCTCTCCATCACTGTAGACTTTGATGGATCACACCATCTTTGACAAAAAGTCAAGTGACTTACCAGACCCTAACTCTAATTCTGTTGACTTTGTCTCTTGTTCTACCAGTGACAAGTCTTCTGACCAAGGGTCCACTGCCTATACCAGTTGTGATTCAAGTGAAAAGTTAGACCTTCCCAAGACCCCACCCAAGCCTACACCCAAGTCTGTTAGAGTTGTTGCTGATGAACCAAGTTCTGAGACAGCTTCACTTGAAGACTTGTCATTTAATTCTCTGCAAGACAATGTTTTTAATTTTATGCAAAAAAATTCTGCTAATGTTTGTGGTTTGAATACTTCTGCTTGTGTTGGAACATCTTCTATTTTGAATAAATCTTCTAAAAAGAAGAAATGTTTTGTTTGTGGAAGTAAATTTCATTTGATTTAGGATTGTAATTTTCATGAGCAGAGAATGGGTGTGAATGTTAAACAGTCCAGACCTAGACCACAGTTGAAAAATGTTACTGATATACCCCCTTATGTTCCACAAGCAACTCACCAAACCAGCAGATCTAATCCTGCCGATAAATCATTTCCTGCCGATAGACCTGTTTCTGCTGGTAGACCTTTTCCACCCAGAAGGAAAAGACAAGTTGCTAGACCATTCCATAGACCTGATAATTCTTACTTTTCTAATGGTTTTTGGCCTAGGTATTATCACCCAATGTATATGGGATGGGGGGCACCATGGGAATCTGCTGTTAAGCCCTCAGCAGGTTGTTCTTGGAACTATATGGTACCTAATTTTCAACACAGAGCCAAGAACAATGGTGGATCCTATGTATTTCCATGGCCTAACACTTATGATCCACAAGGCAGACTCAAGTCAGTGATGACTTGAGTCTCCAATGTGTACTAATCTTTGTATATTTTTTTTTGTTGTTGTTGTAGGATCATCCTCTTAAGAGTAAAGATGTTGGCATAGTAGATAGTGGTTGTTCCAGGAGCATGTCAGGAAACAAAGAAAAGATAATTGATTTTGTACCCATAGAAGGAGGAGGCAATGTGACTTTTGGTGGAGGAGATGGTAGAATCACTGGGAAAGGAACTATTAGAACACCTAAGTTGGATTTTGAGAATGTGTATTATGTAAAGGAACTGCAACACTTCAACTCGTTCTCAGTATCACAAATTTGTTACACAAAGAACAAAGTATTATTCTCTGAGGATGAATGTCTAGTGCTATCTAAAGACTTCAAACTTCCAGAAGATACTTCAATTCTGCTGAGAGTTCCCAGAAACAACAATTTATACACATTCAACATGAATGATGTTCAACCTGAAAGCGACCTAACATGCTTGGTGGCTAAAGCATCCCTGGATGAATTTACAAAATGCCACAGAAGGATGGCTCATGTAAACTTCAAGACCATCAACAAGCTTTCCAAACTTGGTCTAGTTGATGACCTTCCTTCCAAAATCTTCACAAATGAACACAACTGTGTTGCATGTAACAAAGGGAGGCAGCACAAAGCCTCATACAAATCCATCAAAGCTGTGAGCACCATTTCAGAACCTCTTCAGCTGCTGCATATGGATCTTTTTGGTCCAACTCATGTCCGCAGTATTGATCACAAGTCCTTCTCATTGGTAATCACTGATGACTATAGCAGGTTTTGTTGGGTATTCTTTTTGTGAACTAAAGATGAAATTTTTCCAGCTCTAAAAGAATTTATAACCCTTGTTGAAAACCCACTTAATAAAAAGGTTAAATGTATTAGGTGTGATAATGGGACAGAGTTTAAAAATGCCTTGTTAATTGAACTTTGTGGGTCTAAGGGGATAAAAAGGGACTATAGAAATCCAAGAACCCCACAACAAAATAGGGTTGCTGAGAGAAAGAATTGAACCTTGATAGAGGCAGCAAGAACCATGCTTGCAGACTCTAAATTGCCCACTATGTTCTGGATTGAAGCAGTAAGCACTGCTTGTTATGTTCTGAATAGGGTATCCATCACTAGACCTCATAACAAGACACCTTATGAACTTCTCACTGGTAAAGTTCCAAGTATTACCACTATAGACCTTTTGGTTGTTGGTATGTGCTTATTCACATACCTTTTATTCACCATTTTCAAACTCTAAAAGACCAAAAACTAACGTTAAACGCCAAAGATATCGTGTTTTTGTGTTTGTGACTGTGCAGGGAAGGATATTGCATAAAGCACCCCACAAAAAAACCCACATTAACTTACCACCAATAAAAAAGGATATTTG
>LBNU01027418.1:2511-24519 GCA_014162995.1 Artemisia annua | reverse complement strand
GAGTAGCTCCTGGTTGTTCAAAACTAGTAAAAGCTTTTGTGATATCAATGGTTTAAGGAACTAAGCTAGGGCTCACCATCACCGGATCAAGTCAAAAATTTTATTACTCACCATTACTAGTAGAAATCCCAAAACACGGTGTCAACTTTTATTCTATTTTTGCAGTAATTTATATTTTTTCTCATTTTTTGCTTGAACCTTTTCCAAATTATTCAATTTTTATGGTTTTGAGGAAAAACGGGGTTGCGTAAAGTAACACACGCAATGGTGAAAGTGCATAGGTATCAAATCAAAGATTCACCCCCCCAGACTAAAGATATAAACATCTTGTCCTCAAGTGTTTAAAAATGGTAAGGTATATCCTAACAGATAAATCTAAGCCGTGTTATAAGTAGCAAAGATACCGTTTAGTCGATAAGATTTTTGATATGATTGATTCCAAGCAAGCATCTATAATGGGACTCGGGAGTGGAGATGAAACGAACCACGAGCACGAGAGTCCGACATGAATTGGGGAAATCCTGCCAATCACATACAACGCAAGCAAACACAAGATGAAGGAGGTCCATTCTCGCGTTACTTATTAATAACTAAAATAAAAAAGGATAAGCATGGGTGCCTCCATGAAGCGCTTTGTTTTTATCGAGTCGTTAGCTAGACTCGCCCGAAATTTATTGTACCTTGGGGAGCAAGGAACGAACACCCTGCATGAAAGGGGAATGCCTGGGTCAAAAACAACATCCTTCCTCGCGGAGGAGTGGGAAAGTGAAGAAATGATCGGATAAGTAAAGAATGGGTGAAACATACGAATGGTGGAAGGCATAAACATCATAAGTTCTCATCCACCCCCATCAATAACTACATCAAAAACGGATACAAAATCAACATCGGGTGGTTTGCGGTGTGGGACGGATCAAAAGATTTGAATTTGAATTGAATCAAAGTATCATCATAATAAGCACATCATTCTCGTCATTCTAATACCGGCGGTATCGAGTCATCCTTAGCCAGAAATCGATTCGACAGCCTCTAAAAGAGGGTTACGAGACGTATTATCGGTAATAGGTAAAGATTTGATCTCAAAAGAAAGCACTCGTAATCCGGAAGAGAGTTATCAGATGATAGTGTAACGCCACCTACTCGTCTCTTCAATCGAAAAATTTTCGAGCTCGGGTAGAAATCACTGTCCACAACGGGAGAGGAGAAGAGTCGGAGGATTATCGAATGCCTCGATCTTAGAAATGAGAAGACTAAACGTTAGATAAATATCTGCACGAAGAGCTTAATCTTGATTTCACTTGTTATCATCTCATCATTCTCTGCTCTGCTAAGCGACGAGCTCAGAAGGTACTGCCTCAACATATTCGATTTTCCATAATATAAAGAATCGTCAGAATCATAATCGGAGCGATCTCATCAGTCGTTCTCTCAAAACAATATCACAACGGTATACATTCATATCAACGAGATTATCAAGTTCGATCATTTCAACAATCTACACAATCAACCGTTAGAAGTTTCCCCGGACTCACTTTGGATTGGACAAGGTTCTCAAACTAGACTTATTAATGTCCGATTCCGTTGCCGATAGTGGTTAAGAGGCTCGTCCCCCATTGTTAGAGGTCCTCGGGCTCTACGGTTTGAGGAATAAGGAGGTACAATCACAACTCTTCAGCCGTATCAAAATTAGTATATTTTTTCAAAATCGGGTAAAGAATTCCTGAGCTCGGGCTCAGATGTCTGACGCTTAACAATATCAAAAACAAGTGATTCGATAACATTTTGGAGAATCCGGAGTGGGCACGTGGTGTGCTCTGAGAGTAGAGTTTCACACTTCTTGTAGCTCTGGTTCCTTGTTGCTTTGAGGGAACGGTGAGTAGATTAGGCAAGATTTCTTTCAGTCACCGTTTTAAGCTTAGCACGTAAACTTGATAAACTCTTAACGTAATTCAGAAAAATTTGAGATCAATTCTTGACGGTTTGGGGGAGTAAACTGATTCTTGGAAAACTGGAAGGTTGGAGTATATTACCACTTCCATTATCAAGGAAAGTACGGGTCCTTGTCACCGTCGGTTTCTCGTTCCATTTTCCAATCAACCGGGAGAAAAGGCAGGAGTCAATGGATTCATCATTGAATAACACGACCACTCGCAACTCTAAAGCGTATTGAAGTCTAACGAAATTGTCGTTTGAGAGTTCCAAAGAAAACACTTTTCAACATTTATAAGGTTCACAAAAATGGAGTGGGATTGCCACTCGAAGAATGATTCTTTTCTTCTTTCAATTACTCGTCTTTCTCTAGCTTTCATCAAAGTTTCTCTTTTTCTTGGTTTCTCTAAGAATTATCTTTACACTCCTTCATTTGACTGAGATAGTGATTCTTGATTGCTCAAAATTCGGAGTATTTTGGATGAATCATTATGAAATACGGTCTTGCTCATAAGGATTCGAGCGAGGGAGGTAAGAAATCATTTTGGGGATAAATTGGAAAAGTTCGAATTAAAATTTTAGAATTGAATTTCATTTTTCAAAAGCACAAACGAACAGAATCCATTAATAAGGTTCTACCACACCTCACGCAAGTACACCATTGACATAATTCGAAGTCGGATCCAAACCGATTTCCACATCCATCTACGAAGATTGGATCGAACATAAGATAAGTAGGGCTGAGGTGGGATAGTCAGAAAAATTTGGAAAGTTGTTTTATGAATTCGGGTTTTGATCCATAAGTGTAAGAATTACAATTCGAACAACAATCCGTTCTGTAAGATATTACCACACCTTTCGCAGTACACCAATGGACAAGGTAACCATAGAGTGGTTCACCACATACGAACACAAGGAATCAATGGAATCCAAGAGAATTAAACAAAAGTGAAAACCCAAATCTTGAAAAAGAAAATCTTTTTGGATTTTTGGATTTTAGAAAGGGAAATCAAAAGAAAACCATAATTAGAGAGGAAAATATTTTTTGTGTTTTATTATTTGAAAATATTTACAAAGGTTAAATTCTCAAAGAAGGATCTTCAAAAAACATTACTCAAACGAAGTCGAACGACTAAATCTTATCAACCGCTCCCCGGCAGCGGCGACAAAAAATTGATCGCCTTGTATTAAGCCGGTTAAGTTAAACACGAGTCGTAGTCCCAACGAGGGTTGAACTGATCTCGTGCACTCAACAATCGTGAGTTATGTGAAGTGAATTGAGTTTAAAAGTTGATTTGGTTATGATTAACTATCAACGAAATTAAATGCGGTTAAAATAAAGGAAGCATTAAAGTGCCAAAGAAAATACAACCAGTTTAAAGTGCATGAAATAAAGTGACTTAAAGAAAGCAAAATTAATGGATAAGTAATAAAACTGGGTAAACGAATTTAAAGACAATATGTATTGCAAGCGACATGAGTAAGTTGGTTAAATGTGAGCGTTGATAGTTTGTGACGAATTATTTTCCTTTCTCGAGATTAGTTGTCTAATTCAATCTTAGAAGAGATGAAAGTTCTAGACGCAGCGATTTTATATTATTTCTCCGGTTTTTGTTCTTCAAATAATTTAATCCACATATTAAAAAAATTTAACGACTATTAATCACAAGCCTTTCACGCCCTACACTTAGCTCGCAAAACCCGATCACTTAAGCAACGATTAAAACTACTCAAGAATCATATTAATAAGATAAAGCGGTAAAGAAAATAAAAGTTGACATTGAAAAATAACAATGAACTTGAAAAGTAAAATATTCTGAAAATAAAAGGTTTATAATCGGAAGAAGAATATTTAAATAGACTTGAAAACATTAAATTGTTAAAGTTTTAATCTAAAAATGTAAAGACATTGAAATAAATAACGAAACTGTAAACTAAAAAGATTTTAAGAAAATTCGACAGAGTTTCGTTTAATTTAATAAAGAAAACTACACTCAAAAAGACGATGATGGAGAATGAGTGTGACTAACTCGGCAAAGAAAGAAATAAAACCGAAACGGAAATGATACAAACCTATACTCACATAGAATTGAAGTTCGTACTCGTATTAAACTTTTTGATACTGCAATAAAATGATAACAATCGTAGAATTTTCAGACCATACTCGCTGAAACTAGGTTACATACTCAGCTAAATCGCCTTCCTCCATTACTTCGCTATTAACTCTCAATACCGCTATATCAATAAAGCATACTCGCTAAGAACCAATTGATACTCGCTAAAAAACTTGTTCATACTCGCTATACAGAACCCCAATACTCGCTGACCAGATATCATGCCAATACTCCTAATTATGCTACTCAATACTCGATAGAAACTTAAACAAAGCCATACTCGTAACCGTACTTTTAATCGCTAAAACTAAGAGAAAACAGATTTTGAATATTTTTCGGTGAACAAATAAAGCTTATAAACTAAAATACAATTATAAAAAAAACTTTATTAAAAAACTCTAGTTAGAAACACAAGACCAATATACAGCTAACGACTAAAACAAGCCCTAACCCATTTTTTATTTCTATTCGAGTTGGACAAAACATGCAAAATGTGACAAAAGCTTTGTAAAAGATTAAAAATGAGTAAACAAAGATTAACAATAACAAATACTTAACTTCAAAAAACATGTAAATCTAAGAAGAATCTATAGAGAGAGTACGAGAGAGAAAAACTTAAAAAAAACCTTCTTACCAAAATTAATTTACACGTTACTCCTATGAGTCCAACCCTCTAAATCTAACCTTAAAAAACTAGCCAACCCACAAGAGGTCTTCATAGTCTATTTATAAGGGCCAATGGCTTCTCAATGTTTGACCAATGTTGCGTTATAGTAGGCCTTAACCTTTACAACTCATGAAATAACACTAAACTTTATACAAACGTTACTAATGACACTAAATACTAACGTTTAAAAGTCTTGTAATGGAGGACTTTTCTTGTAAAATCTACCTTAATTCAATTAAGCGTTCATTTATTTCTTGAGCCTTTAAGGATAACTTCGTCGTCTCGGGTTATCTTAAGTAATAAATTGATCTTTGGCTTAGCTTTAAGACTCGTTTTCCAAATCTCGTGCTCGTTTGAGGCTTTTTTGGTTGATTTTGATGTCATTTAGCATATATACCCATGACTTTACCCATCTTATTTTCCTATGAACAAGTTGTGGCAGGGGTGTTAATTGGGTCGGGTTCGGGTTCAATCGGTCTAGGTCAAATCGGGTTGAGTGTACAAAAACATACCCCGAACCCAACCCTATTTAGAGGTCATGTTCGGGTTAACTTGGGTCGGGTCCGCTCATGTTCGGGTCTAGATCATTTAAGAATTAAACATTTTTAAGGTGTTTAAACATGAAGGTTAAAATGATAAAACAATAAAAAGACACGAATTTGCAGCATCTCATTTGTGGCAGACTAGCCAAATGATAAAAAAATGTTCAACTTAAGTGCAAGTGCAAATAAACATATTGTTAATTCATGCATTATACCTGTATGAAATATGGTATAGTACTAATATAGAACAAGTGACCATAGATACAGTATTGTGTAGAAGTGAAGGTGGCAATTTTATCTCAAGTCGGTCAAATTACACATACATTTACATACAGTATTGTGTAGACTTGGCTTGCAAACAGCAAATATATGATTCAACAAAATAATAAGTGAGTAATCATTAGGCAAATACCAAATCATGAAAGTAGTAGTCGAACTCAGTACCAAACTCAGTACCAGTAGCAAAGTTGGTGCTAAATCAAATCGGTACGGATTTTGAACCTGACTAACCCGAACCCGAATGAGATGGTTCGGGCCCGGGTCGGGTCAACTTTTATGACACCCCTACCGCTACCTGTCAAACTCATTACAAGTAACTAGGGGTGTTAATCGGGTCGGGTTGGTTGGGTTCAGATCAAACGGGTCGGGTCCAAGTCGGGTCAAGGCTAAAAATTTCATACCCGAACCCGACTCTATTTGAACTCGGGTTAATCGGGTTCGGGTTGTGCCACTTACAAAATCACATAATTTGATTTCTTAATAATTGGAAAATATAATACTTAAACAAAATCAGTAGGCAACATTTAATAAAGTCATGTAACAACATGATCCATATTATCATATCATGCAACATTCCCTACTATCTTAAATTCTCAATGCATACAGAAGAATTTATATATGAAAAATTAAAAGGGAAAATGAAATGCAAGTGCACAAAGGTCTACCATAAGTCCAAAAGTATATGTCCTAATGAATGACAGACAATTGGTATCTCTAAATCCGTTGAATTGGTCTTTCACCACAACTTTAAATTTATAACCAATAGTGTAGTCACAGCTTACTTAAACTAAACTACACAAACCAAATATAACCAATCTCGCAAGAACTAAAGATAACAACTAACTTGTACATTTGAAACTATCACACAAACCAAAAGTGCATACTGCAACAGAAAGTGCAGTCACAACTTACTTTGAAACTAAACTACTTAAACTAAAAGAAAATTCTCACAACAACTAACCTGTACCAAATATAACCAATATTGCAGTAGCAACCAAAAGTGCAGTCACAGCACCATATGAATCCAAAACTACATGTCACACAGATCCATAAATTGCAGGCCACATAGTAGCATAAAAACAACCATCACGAAATATTTTGTACCTGACAGATCAGACGCTATTGCAGACACAAAAATTACTTTGTCACACTGAACTTGCAGCATCACTTTATTTAGCATTATAAACTACCCATATCGATTCACTTAAAAACTCAGTACCAAACGCCCCTGCTGCAGCAACCAAATGTCCCCTTGCTGCAGCAGTAAGTCAGGAACCAAACACCCGCACAGAGAGTAAGCAATTAAGGATGCTAAAGTACCAGTATAACATGAATTATCAAACAATTAAGGATGCTAAAGTACCAGTAGGTGTGTAACAAAAAGGCTAAAGTAGTACCAAACCATTAAACCAAAAGACATAATATTCAAATCAAATTAAATAACGATCCAAAATAACACCATTGTCTGATATTTTATCAGCAAAAACAAAGTCTAAAATAAAAGAAAACATTAACTAAAAGAAGTTGAAATGGCCATCGAACTTAAGATGTGATGTACCACCAGTTCGTTACCTTAACGATCCAAAGGAAATGTACTCTAGGATTTTAAGTTGATGAACTTCCGTAACCTTTGTTCCTTAACCCTGTGTTCGTGTGTGTGACTTCAAAAAGCTCAGCAGAAGTTTGAGAGATGTGAAGTTCTTTACCCTACAAATCCGTAAGTATGTCATTTAAAAAGTATACAAAATAAATTATTTGACTTGAACATAAAAAATCTCAAGAAAATGTAAACATGAAAAATGTAAAATTCAGGCATCTCACTAGTCTCCTCTTAAGTTGTGAAATAGCAATTGAGCCTCCACGATGCTTCCACAATATTGACTTTGTGTTCCATACTCGATCAATCATGTCTTCCCAATAGCTTGATTCGATCCATTCTGGGTTATAAGGCTTAAGAACTGAAAAATCAGAACCATCAAACTCAACTCCAGCTAGCTGCGCCATCTTAATTGACTCATCTCTTGCCGTTGACATGAGACCTGGATAAAGCCTCCTCATACTATCCTCCCACACCTCACGCACCAACACATCAGCCACAACTTCCCATTGGAAAAAAGCCTATGCATACAATAGCTACGAAGTTATATATATATCATTTTAGACCAAGTTTGATTTATTTACTAAGAACCAATGTGGGTACACACCTTAAAAAGCCCCCATAATTCATCGCGCGCAGACCTTTTAACCTCATTCCAGGTGGTCCAAGAACCATTAAACATGTTCTTGAAGATATAAATTATCATACGAATAGTTGTTGCGGTAAACCTACAAATGGGAAATATTGCAACATAATGAACCCAAATAACTTAAGAAGCATATAAATGTATGATGTATAGATATGCATACCGTCCACCATCCAAACTGATCATTGTCCTCTTTGATGGATCATGTGGGACTTGGTTGATGACGTTTGAACGTCTTCTACCGTGAGATGATTCTGCATTTGACTCAATGAAACGTCTACCTACACTTCCACCTCTACCTCCACGTCCAATGGTTATACGCGCCATAATAGCTGTAACAAATGAAAATGTTAAACTAACTGAAATAGATACTTACTGATATCTGTAAACAAAAAGGGAAAGTATATATCCTCCATTTAGTTGTAATTGGATGACCATAAAAATGCTCGAATTACTACAAAAGAATTCCCCTAAATCGCGTCTCCTAAATTACACTAAATCACAGTTGATCTTTCGAAATGCTATTATAATTACATTTAGTCTTCTAGTTGGGGTAAGTTGTACATGTTTTCTGTAATTAAAAATTATCCCCAAAATTTAAAGCTATCAAACATCAATGTAATTTCACAAATAGACATGCAATAAAAAGAAGCAATGGATAATAAATGGAAACTTAGAGACCAATTTGTACCTCAGTTAGGGTTGCAACTTGCAAGATTGATGCTTCCTCTCAATTTCACTTTGGTGAGCAAATAAAAATGACAGTTGAGGTTTTATCAAACCCACTTGGTAACTGTTGCCTCCAATTCTTAGTTTGGCGGGTTTTTTTGTTTGACTGAATCAATGAAACAACCTCCTGCATCTCTGTTTCGTGGGTGGTTGTGTTCCTTTGGTTTCCTTCTAAGTTTTAACTTATGGTATCCCCTTTTATATAAAAAATACATTTTATTATTTACAAAAGTAAAGGGATATAATACTTCAATATAAATTTAAAAATTAAAGTAAAGTAAGTACTTCGTAATATTGATAAACATAATAGATTTAATACTTGACCCACTAGTGGTCTTCCATCCGATGTGCAAGTGCAATGTGCAGGCCTCCCCTTCCACAATCACCACTCCCATCAATCAGCTCCTTCAACCCCTCTCTGCTCATACATCACTCTCCTTTAATGTCTCCTTATTCTACATCTAAACTCTAGAAAAGGTAAACCTCCAATAATCTAAATGCAATTTGATTTGAATATGTATCTTTTGTTTTTCTTTTGGGGGGGGGGGCTTTTGCTATGTTGTTTGATGATATTGTATGATAATTCTTATGAATGCATTTGTCATATAGCCTTAAGACACATGAGAAACTCAATTGAAATATGTAAGAATGATACCAGACCCACACGAGAATAAGAATTCCCCCATGAAGCCTAGACCAATCATACAACCAGCCAAAAACAGACTAATACAACTGCAAACATAATAGTCGGCCAGAAAAACTTGCAGACCACACTGTACCAAACACTAGATGATAAAAAAAAATGCAGACCACACTGTACCAAACACCAGCTTAAGACATATAACACACAAACTTTGAACCTCTGCCCCATACCAGCCTTTACTGCACACCCTTATGAATACCATATTAAACTCTCAAATCACACTGAATATACCTTGAACCGCTAATAGCAGAATTTAGAGCTTTTTGGTCTCTTGGTATGTTTGAATTGTCAAAAGTTTTAAGTGAAGCATTTGACATGTCCCTAGTAAATCCATTTTATTCTCAAGCTGGAACATATTTTCCTCATCTTTTAATAAGTTTTTTCATTTGAATAACTGTTTTACAAAACAAAAATTTCACTGACTAAAATAATTAAAAAACTGAGAAAGAAAGGCATGATTATACATATAAGTATGTTGGATGCCAAACCTCCAACACCATGATGGCAAAACAGATTCTGGGAAAGACTTCATATGCCTAGTCCACATGTTATTACTACTATCATAGGGGACATATATATACACAGTCTTTCAATAACTGTTATCTTGCACATATGCTCTTATCAGATAAAAGTTTGCAATTTGATTAGATATGTGCAAGTTTGACACAATTGGTTAAATACTATTGTTAATTTTGTATCCTTTTTTTGTCATGCAGCTATTTTGGTTTGACATCGAACTACGGACAGAGTTTTAAAATGAGAACGGATCGGGAGTGGATGTATAATAGTAGATTTTTAGAAGGACGCAAGAAATTAAATCCTGAATTTATAGTTCGGGTTGAATCATTTGTGGATTATGCTTGCCAACAACCAACAACAGATAAGGATAATGATAAAATAAGGTGTCCATGTAGTCTTTGTAAGAATCGCGTATATAAATTACCGGACCTGGTTAAAGAGGATATCTTATCAAAGGGGTTTGTTAAGAACTATGATCAGTGGACGTCTCATGGGGAACCTAATGTGGGCTCTAGTTCTATGCAATCAAATTGCAACACCTCATCTATTGGAGATAATGACGGGCCAAATCCATATCGTAACATGATCTTAGAAGCAGCAGGTCATGATTTCAATCCAAACTCACATGAAAATGTATCTGAGCCACCAGACCCGAAAACTAAGAGATTATATGAATTGCTTCATCAAGCAGATGAACCATTATGGCCTGGATGTACAAAAGTCTCACAGTTGTCACTAGTTGCAAGGATGTTAAACATCAAGTCAGAGTCTCGTATGGCAGAGAAGATCTATGATGATGTTATGCAACTTCTCAAAGACGCGTTACCGCCTCATAATAAGTTGGTTGGTAGTTTTTACGAGACAAAGAAGTTTGCTTCAGATTTAGGTCTTCCATGTGAGAAAATTGATTGTTGCATTAATGGGTGTATGTTGTATTGGGGTGAAGAAGATGAGGAAAGTTTAATTTGCAAATTTTGTGAACACCCTCGATATAAACAGAGTAAGACTGGTTCAAAAAAGAGGAAAACTGAAATACCACATCGGTTTATGCATTACTTTCCTCTCATACCTAGGCTACAGAGGTTGTACGCTTCCAATGTTACAGCCAAACATATGAGGTGGCATGCTGAGCATGTTCAGGAGGATGGCGTCATGTCTCACCCCTCTGATGCCGAGGCATGGAAGCATTTCGATCAAGCAAATGCTCCATTTGCAGCAGAGACACGAAACGTAAGGCTAGGGTTATGTACAGATGGGTTTCAACCTTTTGGGCAATCGGGAAAGCAATATTCTTGTTGGCCTGTCATTTTAACACCATATAACTTGCCTCCATGGATGTGTATGAAAGATCCATACATGTTTTTAACAATTATTGTACCCGGTCCAAAGAATCCAAAGCAAAGAATAGACGTTTTCTTACAACCTTTAATAAAAGAATTGACGACTCTTTGGGAAGGTGTAAAAACTTATGACATTTCAAAGGAGCGCAACTTTACCATGAAAGCTGCACTTTTGTGGACCATTAATGATTTTCCAGCCTATGGAATGTTGTCTGGGTGGAGTACAGCCGGGAAGAAAGCTTGTCCATATTGTATGGAGAGCTCAAAAGCTTTTAGCTTAAAAAATGGTGGAAAGGTTTCATGGTTTGATTGCCATCGTCAGTTTCTACCGCATGATCATGCTTTTAGGCGAAATAAGAATGACTTTATCAAGAACAGGGTTGAACTATCACAATCTCCAGTGACATTGACAGGGGAGCAAGTTATTGAACAAATTGATGAGTTTGAATTAAAGGAAGTTACAGAAAAAGGAGGGGCAGAATTTAACGCTTCTATAAGCATATCATGTGGGTGGAGAAAGTGTAGCATCTTTTGGAATTTGCCTTATTGGAGTAATAATCTTATTCGTCATAACTTGGATGTCATGCACATAGAGAAAAATGTTTTTGAGAACGTGTTTGAAACGGTAATGGATATTGAAGGAAAAACTAAAGATAATGCTAAAGCAAGAGAGGATGTAAGAATTTATTGCAATCGTAAGGAGTTAGAGAAAAATGAATCAACCGGGAAATATCCAAAAGCTTGTTATAGCTTAGGGAAAGAGGAGAAAAAGGTTGTTTGTGATTGGGTTGCAAAACTCAAGTTTCCTGATGGGTATGTTTCGAATATGGCAAGATGTGTCGATATGAAAAAGTACAAGATGTTTGGTATGAAAAGTCATGATTGTCACGTGTTCATGCAACGATTGATCCCAATAGCATTTCGCGAATTGCTGCCAGTGACAGTGTGGAAAGCTTTAACTGAGTTGAGCTTGTTTTTTAAAGATCTTACATGTACTACGCTTGAAGTGGACAACTTGATAAGACTGCAGGCAGAAATTCCTGTTATTTTGTGCAAGTTAGAGAAAATATTTCCTCCTGGCTTCTTTGATTCAATGGAACACCTGCCTGGTCATTTGCCCTATGATGCAAGAGTTGGAGGGCCTGTTCAATATCGATGGATGTACCCGTTCGAAAGGTACATTAATTTTTTTATTCTAATATAATATTTTCTTAATGTCAGCAACAACATATATCTTCCCCTGTGGTTTAGCAATGTAAAATTTGTTTCTACTGTAACATAACAACAATGGTCACTAATTTTAAAACTGATAGAAGGTTACATTTTTATCTTGGTCAATTATTTTGAATGCTTTTGTTAGCTCCTGTTTGTTGTCCCCCTCACCCATTATGCAACAAAAAATATAAGTAAACTTTATTTAGAATACTTTTAGGATATATGACTTCCTTTTATCTATGATAAAAATTGTAACAAAAGCTATGTTCCAACATTGTAGGTTCTTGGGAAAACTAAAAAAGAAAGTGACGAATAAAGCTAAGGTTGAAAGTTCAATTGCCAATGCCTACTTAATTGAGGAAACATCAATGTTTTGTTCACATTACTTTGAACCTCATGTGAACACAAAGATGAATAGAGTGCCTCGAAATGATGATGGAGGTGATGAGGAGCTTTATGAAGGAAGTATATCTGTATTCAAGTGTTCCGGTCGATTATCTGGGCAATAAAAAAAAGACGTTTAGGTGATCAAGAGTATGATGCTGCGAGAACTTATGTGTTACTGAATTTTGCTGAGATTGAACAGTATGTCAAGTAAGTATCATACATACATCTTTTTTTTAACGTAATGTTGAGCGAGTCATTGTTATTAATTTAAAATTTATAATCAAGGATATTTGTCGAAGAGATAAAGACAATTGAGCCGAATTTAACTGATGTGCAAGTTGACACTAGGCTGGAGCGTGAATTTGCAAATTGGTTTAATGACTACGTATGTGTTTTACCTTTTCAACTCATATGGATACCAACTATAATTATATGTAAATCGTATTAACTTCAATTTCACTATTAATTATAGGCACGCGATTCAGGTAATGTTGATAGTCAAATTATCAAAGATGTTGCTTCAGGGCCTTTGAGAAGTGTGGTCACTTATCCGGTATATTTTGTTAATGGGTACAAATTCCACACTAGTGAACATGGTTCGGGTAGATTAACATACAATAGTGGAGTTTGCCTAAAGGGTTCTAATTATAGTGATGAGTCAACTGATTATTACGGCATTTTAGTGGAGATTGTGCAATTAGAGTACCCAGCTCTCCCGATTAAAAGAGTTGTGTTGTTTAAATGTGATTGGTTTGATCCAACACCAAATGTTGGGATGAAGGTTCATAAAGGGTACAATCTAATTGATGTTAACCATAAAAGAAGATTTAACAAATATGAACCTTTTATTTTGGCTAGTCAGTCATCACAAGTCTATTATATGTCATATCCAAGCTTACGACGGGATAAAGTTGATTGGTGGGTTGTGTCTAAAACCAAACCTAAATCATTTATTGATCTTCCTGGTGTCAATTTGGCTTTCCAAGATGAAGAAGTCAACACACATTCTCTTGATGATGTTGATACAGATGATAGTGATGATGCTTCTTTAGGAGATGATAGTGATGATGCTTCTTTAGAAGATGACACCGATTGAATTATGTTTTCTAGCATTTAGTTATTTGTATTTTTTATACATATTGCTTTGTATCTTTTAAAAGTCAAGCTCAAGTGGAGCTTGAGTCGACGTTCTCACAGCTGAATTCAACTATCTCACAAATAGCTTCCTTCATTTACAACTTTACTTGTATCGAATATTATTATGCATATGAATATACGAAACTTGATGTTAAGCTATTCAATACATAACATTTTGGATTTGGTTATGTCGTAAAAAAAAGTAGATTAGTCACTAAGAGTATTAAAACCTAACCAGGCAACCCATTTGCAAAAGGAGAAAATTGATATGCAACTCATGTTTGTTCATGAACCCAACCAGGAGAATACGTTTCCTTGTAGTGTCGGTTACGGGTGCAACAGCGATTGAAAAAATTTAGATAGCAGATTTATTTAATAATTGACATTGATAATAAATAATAATAATAATAATAATAATAATAACGGGTAGTTGTATGAAGCTCAACCTCGGGAAAGTTAAATTGATTAAGCTTTAAGTTAATCTTGAGCCAAACACTAATTAAGCTTTAAGTTAAAATTCAAGCTCGGGTTGAGCTCGTTTAACTAGAGCTCAAGTGGAGCTTAAGTCGACCTTTTCACAATCTGAGTTCAATTATCTCACAAATAGCTTCCTTCATTTACAACTTTACTTGTATCGAATATTATACATGCATATGCTTATACGAAACTTGATGTTCAGCTATCAAGACATAACATTTTGGATTTGGTTATGTTAAAAAAAAAGTAGATTAGTCAGTAAGAGTATTAAAACCTAACGAGACAACCCATTTGCAAAAGAAGAAAATCGATATGCAACTCATGTTTGTTGATAAACCCAACCTAACGAATAAGTTTCCTTATAGGGTCGGTTGCAAGTGCAAAAGTAAACAGAAAATTTAAAGATAACAGATTTAATTTATTTAATAACTGACATTTATAATAAATACTAATAATAACGGATAGTTGTATGAAGCTTGAGCTCGGTCAAGTTAAATTTATATCTTAAGCTCAGAAAATTAATTAATTAGCTTTGACTTAAAAGTCAAGCTCAAGTGGAGCTTAAGTCGACTTTCTCACAGCTGAGTTCAATTATCTCACAAATAGCTTCTTTCATTTACAACTTTACTTGTATCGATTATTATAATGTCTATGCTTACACGAAACTTGAAGTTAAGCTATTTAAGACATACCATCTTGGATTTGGTTATGTTGTACAAATTGTAAAAAAGAATTGGTAAATGCATAAAAACCTAACGAGATAACCCATTTGCGAAAGAAGAAAGATCTATACACAGCTATTGTTTGTATGTTAGTAAGTACCCTAATAACCTGATTAACATGACTAATTCTAATTCATAATAACTAAAATACTAACGAAGAGGTAAATAACAATAATAGTAATAATAATTATGCGTGTTACTCGGGTTGACTCGATCGGGTTCAGGTCAATTCGGGTTGAGGCTAAATGAACATACCCAAACCTGACTCTGTTTAGAAACAGGTTAATAGGGTTCGAGTCAATTTGGGCGGGTCAAATCGGCCTGGTCAACCCGAATAAAAGTGAAATGATTTAAAAATTGCTTACTTCAATATGTTTACAATGTAAAAATGTTAGTCGAGTCAGGTTGATTGGTTCGGGTCAATACGGGTTGAGGCTAAAAAAATATACCCGAACATGACCCTATTTAGAACACGGGTTAAATGGTTTGACCCAAATTAACCAACCCAATTAACCCGCCCTGAATAAGCTTAATCGGGTTCGGTTCAGATATTTATTTTTAACACCCCTAACAATAATGATAACATATAGTATTTACTTATTCATCAAACTATAGTTTATAATAAAATACAAATGAATATAGTGAATATTAAAACTATAGGTTAGTCATTCATCAAACTTTTTAACATTCCACACTACAAGACCATACGGTTATTGACTTGTGAAAAGATATTGGCGCCATTCTGGGAAATTATTTGGCGCCCCTAGATATGTGGGGATCGTGGAGCAACAGTCACTCCTTCCACATAAGGTTTATCTGGCGGTTTTTCAGATGCAATAGACTTTCACGAAGCAGTAGAACAAGGTATGTTCATACACCATTCACTATATTAGATCATAATTTGTGGTAATTAGTTTTAATTTACCTTTTAATTTGATGTTATGGTGCTTGATTCATTGAGTTTTATTGCATGATTAGAGTTGATTAGGTTTATTTTTACTTTAGACTTTCATGTAAAAAACCTAGGGTTCTTTGAATTAGTATTGATAACTGTAATTCCATGGGTTAATGAACCACATTTTTTTTTAGTAAAGATAATGAACCACATATTCGATTGTGTTTACAATTAATTTCAATTGTTGCAGTTGTAATACTCAGATTGCTAGTTGAGGGTGTTTGTAGTTGTCAATATAAATGATGTAAATAGTGTTAACTGGAATCTGTAATGTGGTGTTTTGGTAATGAAGAATGCCTATTCTAGTTTGATCATGTTTTCTATATAAGTAGTTGAAATGCTATACAATTGACTCTGTTTGTCTTTCATTTTATGTTATGTATATGGTTATTTTGCTAGTTTTCAGGTGACATGTAGGTTGTGTCTACGTTTGTATCCCTTTTGTGTTTGTGTCCGCTCTGTTGTTCAACGTAGTTGGTCTATGAAAGTTTTATGCAAGTTATGTAAACCGGTATGTTGCTTAGATTTTATATAGCTAAGGTAAATGTTTCTTAATCTGTTTGCAATCCGTTAAAGATACTTTTCAGTACCAATGTTTGTTTACCTTTGTGTTATACCATAGCTTTTTGGTGCTGTATTCGTTGTCTTACTTTTTTGGTCCTATAAATCTATGTATGACATCACTTTAGGGCTGTACAATGGTAATTGGTCCTATAAATCTATGTATGACATCACTTTAGGGCTGTACAATGGTAATTTGGTGATGTAAAAGAGTATATCGTTTGTCGAATAAACATGTTAAATTTACTGAATATATCATAAGAATAGCAAGCTGTGTCATTTTTTTCCTTCAAGGTAATGCAGTGTTGGGTTGATCAATTCCCATTTTCCAATTGTTCCCTAAACATATAATTTTTTAAAAGAAAATTAAACAGTGCTCTTAAATTCGCACCTCTTTCAAGGATTATGTATTTAAGTAAAATTTACCGTCCGAATATTAAGAGCTTGTTGCACAGCCTTATCATTTGCCCAATACTCAATAAAATCATTATATTAATCCTAAAAGAGCAAAAAGACACCAAATTTTCATTAGTTCATAGAACCACATGCTTCGTGATTCTTGATAATTACAAGAGATCGACCATGGAGGTAAAAGAAGTTACTTGGCAAAACGGATTCATATCTCTCATCGCAAAGTGGGTCCAAAATATTTCTGATTTCTATTCTGCGTGTGCACTGTAACCAGAACATTATACAACCACAAATTTTATGGACAAATTTTATTTTACCAATCGATGAAATCAACTCACCTCCTCGTATCTTTGAAGACCTTTTAAGCATAATGAACTAGCTGCGTACGTGTTCAAATAATCACCAGCGCAATTGTCTATGATCGACTTCATAATACATAGCTTTATAAGCATGAAACATATATATAGGCTACTGGTATATTGTTTAAGAAGACAAAACTTACCTCATAAATTTCATCAGATACAAGTGCCATACGATGAGCAAATTCAATTCTAGAATTGAAGTCCATGAATTTATCTGTTAGAGGGCTTCAAAGAATGTAACCCTACATCACAATTAAAGAAACAATATTAGTCTTATATGTACTTTTATTTGTAAAGATGAGGTTTAGTGTTCACATGGTTGGGTCATTTACTTGAATATTCAATACTGGTTGATCACCACATCCATTAGCTACAAAAAAGAACGTTCAAAAGATAACATTGTTTTTTTCTGGGAAAAAAAAATAAAGAAATTATGAGAACCAATTACCATTGTACAGCCCAATGTTTTTTTACCTTTGTGTTATACCATAGCTTTTTGGTGCTATATTCGTTGTCTTACCTTTGTGTTAGTTAATCATGTTTAAAATTTCATATATTTTTCTTTAAAGTACTTATATCTTGTTTTAAGTCTGTTTTAAAGGCTAATTTTGGATATCATTATCTCAGAAATTTCTCACATTCCTTTATATTTGAAAACTTTCTCCTTGTAGGCATGGCTAGACGAAAGAAAATACTTCGATCAGCAGAGAGTAGGCCTCATGCTAGTGAAGGGCAATCAAATGGTATCCCTAACAATTCAACGATGCAACAACTTGGAGCAGGAGAGAGTAGGCCTCATGCAAGTGAAGGACAATCAAATGGTATCCCTAACAATTCAACAAGGCAAAGTCTTGGAGCAGGGGAGAGTAGGCCTCATGCCAGTGAAGGACAATCAAATGATATCTCTAACAATTCAACAAGGCAAAGGGTTGGAGCAGGAGACAGTAGGCCTCATGCAAGTGGAGGACAATCAAATGATATCCCTAATAATTCAACTATAAATGACGGTACTGATCAAACGACGCCTGCAAACATCATTGAGAACTTAGATAATCCATCAAATGGAAGAAAGCAAGTGCAAGTTGTGAATGGATTGTAAGTACTGTAATATATAATTTGAGCATCACAAGTTTTTTATTCTGTTATTTCATTCTATTTTTCATCACTATAACAGATTCGACAAATCAAGTGCGTGTTCTCGAGAGATTACAAAGATATTTCAAGAAAGAATTGATGATACCGGGTACACTTGGACAAAGGTGTCTCAAACTACAAAAGACTTTTATTTTGGAGAATTTAAGGTATTGATTAGATTTTAATTGTTATTAAGATTTATGTTTCTTTTTATAAATACTAATTATTTGAATTTATAAAAGAAACATTTTTTATGGGATCCGGAAGCCGAGACAAGCGTAAGGAAAGCATGGGATGCAAAAGCTTCTGTACGCTATGCTGATTTCTTTAGAGACATAAGAAGTAAAATGGTGAAACCTGTATTCATGAGTGACAACGCATGGACAAATTTCACATCTCATTGGGGAACAGCAAAGTATAAGGAGATCCAAGAAAAAAATACACAAAATCGTCTAAAGGGTGAAGGTTCCTCAACTCATACCGGAGGGTCAATCTCATTTCGTGAGCATGCAAAAAATCTTGTAAGTATATTAACTATAATTGGAGTTGTTGAGAATCTGCTCTAGATATGCCAATAGCATATATATTTTTCGAGTTACATGTATGTGTAGCTACATATTACTTAAACTTATCCATAGCAGGTAAGTTTGATGAGTAGATTGTTAATTATATTAGGAATGTTGAGGGTCGTAGTAGAATACTAATGCATAGCATTATGGGCATATGAATGTGTGAAACACCTTTTCTATGTTCCTAAACAATACTCTCTGTTTCAGCAATTAAAACTTACTTTAGGTACAAGGCAGAATGCATCCATGATACAACCAAGAATGCGAGCATGTATTTTAAGTCCAAACTAAAAATAATAATAAGACTCCATAAGGTTTTTGCAGATAGAGGATTATTCAGGAATTAATCACCCCTTTTTTATCAGGTCTTTTAATGCTTTTTACCCGATTTGCATTTAATCCAAAGTAAAAAGTGAACCTTGGACTATGAGTGTAGGTCGGGGGTGAAATGATTTTGCGAACACTATAACAAGATTACTGGAGATTTGCAAGCAATGAAAATTAATAAGATTCTAATCAAAGTGATTGCAATAAACCTTTTAAGTTGAAAATTGTAAATATAAAAAAAGTAGCTGCCATTAGCCCTTTTAAAGGTTGGCTTTCAAAGACTAACCTTCGTGCTGGTTTAAACTTGGGTATGCGCTTTCTGCTGAATAAGGGAGTTTGGCATATGGTTCTGCACTTTCTGCTGAATAATGGTGTTTGGCATATGGTTATGCACTTTCTGCTGTTTAAGGGTGTTTGGCATATGTGCAGCAGTTGACAAGTGGGTCTGCATATTGGTGCAGCGATTCTATGTCCATACAATAAACCTTATATCTTGTATTTAGGCTGCATATAATACATCATTAATATGATTGCCACATTTATCCAAATTTTTTATTAATCTCTTCTTTATGCATATGTGATGTAGGAATCTGAATACAAGCGTCCACCTACAGGATTTGAACTTTTTTTGCATACTCATACCAGCGGCCATGACAAGAAAACATTTATTAATGAGAAGTCAAAAACAATTAATGTAAGTTCTTGATTCCTTATTAAAAAATATAGTTCTTAGTTCTATGATTACTCATGATAAAATGTATACGCTTATAGGAGAGTGTGTTGCGTCTAAGGCAAGAAAGGGAGGAAAATCCAGCTTCTGCAGAAAGTGAGGTAGACGAAACAACACTTTACATTGCAGCAGCAAGTGGTGCAAAGAAAAGAAACTTGTATGGTGCTGGGTCAAAAAGAGTTGATTATATTACAGATTCTGGAAATAAAACAACTGCAGTTACCAAGGTAAACGACGGGCAGGAGAAAAAGTCTAAGGAAATGGAGAGAACGATCAACAAATTAAGTAAAACTCTTGAGATTGTGTGCAAGCGTTTCAATATAACCCTTCCAGATTGTGATTCTGATGGTGAAAGTTCTGATGGAGGAGATGCTCGTCTAGGTCCCACTACTAGTCACTCCCGAGCAGGTGGAAGTGAGGAAGATGACCATGATAGTCACATGATTGTGAGTTGATAAGTCATATTTATCTTTATATTAATTGTTTTGAGACATCTTTATGATGATGCTTTGTTCTTTTGAGTTTATTTTATTTGTTTTAAGACATCATTAGAATGATGGTTTCTGTTAGAAGACATAATATTTATGTAAGCATGATCTATTTATTATCATGTGTTTTATATTTCAAGAATATTTGTGTTAAATGTGTGGTTTTTATATTAGATGCTACATATTTGTCACATTTTAAATATTAAAATAAAATCATAATTTACCAATATATTTACCCATGCATTATTCACAATATGACGTAAATATTTAGCCACGACTTACTCACAAACAGTTGTTGGCAAGTTAGCTACGGATATACCCACAAAATGTTCATGGCAAAGATGTCATGTTTTCCCATGATATTTACACACGGTCATATGCGTGGGTAATTTTTCCCAGGGATTATCATGGGCAATATCTCCCACGCTTTTTACACACGACTATATACGTGGTTAATTCTATTCACAGATTGTAATGGAAGAGTTGACTTTTACACACGAATAGTTTTGTGGGCAATATTACCCACACAATACCCACGAGTATATCTATGGGTGTTTCGTGGTGAGATAGAAAATCCCACAAACTATCTACCCACGAATGCAAAACAATCGCCCACCAAGAATGACGTGGGTAAACTTACCCACAGTATGAAAATGTCGTGGGCAAAAAATTAGCATCGGAGGTTTTACCCATCTATAGAGAGTTGTGGGTAATCCGTGGGTACTACCCAGTTACCCACGAAAATATGGCTTTTACCCACCAATTCTGTCCGTGGCTATTCGCCTGAATTCTTGTAGTGAACCTTATGTTACATCTTCAGAAGATCCTTCAGCATTATTTGTTGTTGGGAGAACTTTTATACTGGATCCTAATGTTGCTGGTTCTTCTACTCATGTTGAAGATCCCTCTCAACATGTTTCTCCTGATGCATCTACTACTATTTCTCCTGATGAACCAATTCCAATTATTGATATCTCTCATGATGATTCACCTGATGAGCCATCTACAATTGTTCCTGATGTGGTTCTTTCTGACAAGGGGAAAGGAATTATTGATGAGGAAGAACTTGGTCAAGATTTTGTGACTAACAAGGAAAGAGCTGAGCAGGCAAGGATGCTGAAAGATTATGAAGATCAGATGAAGAGTAAGGCCTTGATTCAAAAGCTTACAGCTCAGTTTACTTCAAACTTGCCTCCTGAAAGGCAAAGAGAATTGGATGAACAATCAATTCATTTTACTGATGAGAAGTGGGATTCTTACACTATGCAAGCTGCTTCAAATCCTACTCTTGCTCAAAGTATTCTGGGTGCTGATTTTGATAGTGTTAATTTTGCTGCACAAATGATGGCCATTGGACAACAAAAGAAGAAGGCTGCAGCTGAAAAGAGAAAAGCTATTGCAGCTCAGAAGGCTAAAGCAAAAAGGGAAAGACCACCTACTGAAGCACAGAAGAAAACTTATATGAGGA